>JAJOOO010001808.1:0-29976 GCA_029582685.1 Solanum piurae
CACCCCGCACCTTGGTCCGGCTACATGTGTATAATTTACTAACCCTTACCTTTACCTCATATTAGACATCACATCGATGTTTGGCTTAGTTATTACTTTGCACCAATCGACACTAGCCTATTAGATAGTATCACATTAAATCTATGTTGATAATTCTTTTCTTGTTGATTACCTCCTTGGTCCGGCAAGTAGCAACAAGGCGAGTTCTAACGTTGGCCACCATTAAAAAGACTTCTAAATGAAAGAATTCTAAATGCATGCACAACACTATTCAAGAATTGCTTAGTTACTATTCATACTTTGTTAATCGCTCATGGTTCCCACAACCATAGTTGTGGAGTTTAGTTACCCATAATCATATAAACACAATTCATTGTTTTAGATGAAAGAATTATGAACTTACGTAAGAAGAAGAATAAACCCAAAAATTCAACTTGAATTGCAACTCCAAAATCTTCAAAACGATCTTAAGAAATTAATAATTGCTAAAGTTGCAAGTTAATCTCCCAAGTCAAGAACTAGAATAAAACAATAAGGTCTAACTCCCAAAAAATGAGGTTTACATACCGTATTATAGAAAACAAATCCTAAAATAAAAAGGAAACACATTAATGAAATAAAACTGCAGGACGCATCTCCATTCCACGGGGCTGACCTACGGTCCGTAAGTCGAATGAAGGTCCGTAGGTCTCTTTTGTGGCTCCATACTTAGCCGATTTGAAATCTTCACAAATCCACCTCTCTCAGTCAACTTCCACGAACCAGTAGCACGGACCGTCAGTGAGACGACGGACCGTCAGTAACCTCTATCGCTCTATACTTGGGTTATTTCAACTCAGGTACTGGAACCACTCCTCTAATCATTTCTACGGAGCTGCAGGATGGACCGTAAGTCATTCGACGGTCCGTCAGTCCCCACCGTGGTTCCACACTTGGTCAGATTTCCATGAGCTTAAATCTTGCCATACCTGGTCGTCCCACGACCTTTATGCACGGGGCGTCACTCATCCTACGGTCCGTAGGTGACTCTTTTTCAGCACTTGCTTCAGCTACATTTTTATCTTTTCGCGCCTGAGTTTATTTCCTGAAATTACAGCAAAAAAAATGCATAAACTAACACAAAAATGCCCTAGACATTCACAAATTCTAAGAGAAACGCATCAATAGTACCGAAAACTCACGGTACATCACACTATGAGTTACTTCTTTAAGTAAGTATAAGTTTATTATGCTTTGAACACTATGAGATGCTTCACAAGCATATCTTAGTTCATTGGATATGGAGATTGCTACTAGGAACCTTAACTCAACTATGTGAAGGATCCCATCTCATGAGACCTAACTTTAGGAAAACCCACACTCTACTACGTACGAGTTCCCCCTTAACTTGGATAGTCCTCACATCAACTAGGTGTGGCTCTCCTTTCTTGTTGGAGTCCGGACCCTATCTTGTGTGACACTCCATCTCATTGTCAATATCCATTTGGAGCCAAGCATACACCCCAAGGTTTACTTGTTAAGCCTTGCTTAACACTCATCTCTCATGGAAGGATGTCTTTGACAACCCATCCATGCTTAATTGATTCTATCACTTTCATCTATCAAGCATTCATAAGGTAGGTTAGGTGAGTATAGGACTTTCACCACAATTCGACCTATTAGACTTCTATTCTCTTTTAGACTTTACTCTCAAAGCCTTAGCATCAATAGTTAATCTCATTAGCTTCACCCTAAAACCCTAACTATTGGGATCACAACCATACTCTCAAGGTTTCTTTCTTAATATCTTATTTATAACTATATTTCAAGATAACTTGATCACATTCTTTATTACTAGGTGATTCTAGCCGTAATTGATCATAAAGGTTCAATTCTAACTTTACAAGTCAATATAAACCATATACAATAGAGTTTAGTTCAATTCATGATTATATGATCCTAACATTGATTAATTACAACACACAACATTGAATTAGGAAGATCACGTATGAACCTTCAACTTTGCCTCTAATGGCATAAAACCCACAATAATCACATTCATCAATTTGGATTAGGGTTCATCATATAAATCACATGAAATCATCACATTATCATCAATCAAAGCTAAATCAATCAATATTGGGTGATATCCACTAGATTGGAATCACACCCAAGCCCTACCCACAATGCAATCACAACCCTAGCTAGAATTGGGTTTTTGAGTTCACAATTCGGAGGAATCTATGGGGGCTCCATGGATGGAATAACCAATGGATTAATAACCTTCACATACCTTCAATAAAATCCCCACACGAAGCTTGAATCAATGGATGAAATTGCCTAAGTCGTTGCCCTTTCTCTTCTCTTCCTCCTCTTCTTCTTCAATTCTATAGAGATGATTTTTGGATAGGATTTTAGGGGTCTTTAGATGAATGAGTAAAAGTGATTAGTTTAGGATCTATTTAACTATTTATAGGAGGTAAATTAACTAACTAATCGCCCCTCCTAACCTCTAAACTAATTACTAAACTAACCCCTAAACACTAACTTCAAAACTAAAAGCTAAAAACTGGGCAAACCTACGAGACCTCCACCTACGGACCGTAGGTGGAGTGACGGGCCATTTTGTGCCTTCATTGTTTGGGTCTGGGACTTGGTCATGGGATCTAAGGCTCCCTAGACTAAGTCCTGACCTACGGAGCAGACTTATGGGACATCGTTTGACTTAAGGGGCATCACTTGCCTCCGTAAGTCAAGCTATTTTTTACAGCTTTTGGCCAATGTTGGGGTCCTCCTCAAGGACTCCTAGGATAGTCCTTAGGGGGTCATACCCAGACGGTTAACCCCTATTTATGTCCATCTAAGTATAGGGGAAATTTATATTCATTTTAACCCTCATACAACACTCCAAAAGTCCACTACAAGACCCTACAACACACTAGTTCATCTCACTAGTTCAACTAACTAGTTTTCGGGCGTTCTGATCGTTTCTTGACCTTTGACCTCTAAAATCACCAAACTAACTTCAAAAGCCATTATTCATCATTTAAACCTTACCTTGACTCAAAACAACCTCTTTAGGCTCTAGTTTCACCTACTAGATTCCATCAAACAATAGCTAGGTTTAACTAGGTTCTACGGGGTGTTACAGTGTATGATGTCGATATTTTCAGATATGGTAAAGGACATTATTGAGGTATCTATGGATGATTTATCTGTGGTAGGTAACTCGTTTGATGGTTGTTTGATGCATCTGGCCGAGGTACTAAAACATTGTGAAGAGTGCAATCTTATGCTCAATTGGGAAAAGTGTCACTTCATGGTCAAAGAGGGGATAGTTCTGGTTTATCAGATTTTGCAGAATGGTATTGAGGTTGATAGAGACAAAGTTGAGGTAATAGAAAAGCTTCCACCACCCATCTATGTCAAAGGTGTTCAGAGTTATCAGCACCTATCATTATTTCACCAGATTGGGGGCAACCGTTTGAAGTGATGGGTGATGCAAGTGGGGTGGCGCTTGGTGTGGTATTGGGACAGAGGCGAGAGAAGACTCTCCATCCAATTTACTATGCCAGCAAAGCTCTGAATGTGGCTCAAAAGAACTATATTGTGACTGAACTGGAACTCCTTGCTGTGGTTTTTACATTCAAGAAATTTTGATCCTACTTGCTTGGTACTAAGGTCGTAGGGCATTCGGACCATTCTGCTTTGAGGTATATGATAGCTAAAAAGGAAGCTAAACCAAGGTAGATTATATGGGCATAGTTTCTACAAGAGTTCAATTTTGAGATTAAGGATAGAAAGGGAACAGAAAATTAGGTTGCCGACAATTTGTCCAGATTGGAGAAGGAAGTTATGCTCAAGTTAGGAGATGGGACTGAGATTAATGATGCATTCCCAAATGAACAGGTATTAACTGCTTCTTATGATCTTATCCCTTGGTTTTAAAATTTTGCTAACTACTTGGCAAGCAATTTGGTTCCATCGGATTTGTCATTTCACCAGAGGAAAAAGTTTATGTGTGATGTGAAGAAGTTCTTTTGGGATGAGCCTTACTTGTCTCGTGTGTGTGCTGATGGGATTATTCATTGTTGCTTGCCTGAGGTTGAGATGATGAGTATACTAGTGGTGTGTCATTCATCGTCTGTTGGTCGGCACCATAGTGGTATTCAGACTGCTCATAAGATATTGCAGTGTGGGTATTACTGGCCTACCATCCACCAAGATGCACATGATTTCCCCAAGTCTTATGATCGTTTCAAATAAAAAGGAAGAATTTCAAAGATGCAAGAGCTACCTATGAATCTGACATTGGTGATTGAGTTATTTCACGTCTGGGGTCTTGACTTCATGGGTCCGTTTGTGAGTTTTTGTGGAATGAAGTATATTCTTGTTGCGGTTGACTATGTATTGAAATCGGTGGAAGCAATTGTACTTTCAAACAATAAGGGAAAGAGTGTCACCGCATTCATGAAAAAAAGTATCTTCTCCAGATTTGGTACACCAAAGGCAATCATAAGCGATGGAGGTTCTCACTTTGGTAACAAGTTATTCAAGGTGTTGCTAGAGAAATATGGTATTCTTCACAATGTAGCCATTCCTTACCATCCGTAGTCTCGTAACACCCCGGACACTACTAGGCTAAACTAGAGCTTGACGTGAGGAATAGAGTCATGAACGTACCTCCCCATGCCTAAAAATATAGGGTTTCCTGTTAGAATGTCAAGGTACGACCCCCAAGGACCAACCATGGGTCCTTGAGGAGAACCCTTAGAAAACTACCTGGCAGTGACCCACAGGGGTGACCCATAACTCATGGGTCAGCCCACACCCAGTGGGTGAGGGGTCGTGGGTCAAGCCTGTAAAAAAAACCTCAGAACCTCAACCCATGCTTCACCAGCATGGGTCGTGGGTCCACCCAGGGTCCATCAGTGAGGGTCGTGGGTGAGGCCTGAAACTGCTTTTTGGAAGTTACACTTAGGGGCATTTTGGCTATTCTCAGTTTTAATTAATACTAAGTGAAGTCATTTTAAACTAAATTAGACTAACTATAAAAGGTTTTTAAGTCACCAAATTAAGTCATCCAAGCCATTATTCTAAAATCCCAAAAAAACCATCCTCTCCAAAAATTCTCTCTAAAACTTCAAGGAATAAGAAGAAGGAAGTTGGAGCTAGGATTTGAAGGATCAAGGTTTCTACTCAATTCTTTGGAGATTCATAACTAAGGTATGGTAGCTCTTCATCCATGGATAGAATTCATCCATGGTGTCCCTTCAAAACTCAATTTCAAAGATAGAAATTCCCCAAAAGCTCGAGTTTGACTCCAAGTCTTGGATTCCTTTCAAAAATGATTTTAATGCTTTAATTACTTTATAGTATGATTGAATTAATGATTTGTTATGGTTTTTTGTTGAAATTCCCCAAGAATCCATGAAATCCCCATATTCTCAATTTATGATTTGTGATGTGGGTGAATAGATGAAAGAAGGGTATTACGAGATTATGCTTGTAGTAATTGAGTTATTTGAATCATGTTATTATCCATGTCTAAAGTAGTAATTCTATATGTGTTGATGGGATATGATTTATGGTCCTTGAAGGGCAAAGTATGAGAATTAGGCCTGATTATGAGATTTATGTATATGCTTTAAGAACACTTTGAGAGTAAAGTGATTATGATTATGATCTTGTTGTATGTTGTTGAAAGGATATTCTCAATTACACACCTATGTATGAATAATGACATGTTTTTAAAGGTTTTCTCACAATAGGATGATTCTAAGGTTGAAAGGTTATTCTCACCCATTAAGTCTAGGAGTATCTTATGAATTATGTTGTATTGAGTGTCAATACATTCTTCCATGAATATGAACTTAATTCAAGACTTAATATGAACTCCGTGGGAATTAATACTTAGCACCGAGTAGATATTGATATGAGTTAGAAACCCACACGCGAGTTGAGGTCGGGTTTCTCAGAGCAATCTCTTGAGATGGATGCCCTCATGTGAGTTGAGGCCGGGTGTCTAGTAACAATCTCTTTGTCCCATAACTATGTGCCCCCGTAGGTCATTTAGCTAATGGATCCACCTAAGCTAAGATAATGGTTCTACCTTAGGCAAGCAGGACAACCTATTTTCGGTGTGGGATAGACACCAGATTCCATGTTAAGCTCACATGGTGTATGTCGGTTAAGGCTTATTTCCACTATGACAAGAATATGAATTATGAACTATGGCTACACAAGAAGCTTTACTTCGTATGGGTGAGATTATGGGATTTTATTCACACATTGCATAAGTATGTTTTGAGGGTAGTTATGCTTAGCATGGGTGGGATTATGGGGTCTTATCCATGCATTGCACAAGCTTCCCTTGAGGTGACTTATGAAGTGTTTCTCTTATGTTATGTTAAACTAGATTGCATTGATTATGTATATGACTATGTTGTTATATCTTATGTTTATAGCCTATGTCTTATTATGATGTCTCTTATGCTTATGACTTATGTTTTTCCACTATCCTCAAAATGATGGTTTAACTTACTAAATTGCATGCATTCGACTAAAATATCCCTTTTAGCATGTTTCAAGGTTTTAATGCATGGTTATCATACTTAGTGCATTTTTTTGTACTAACCCGTATTTTCCTACATTTTCCCCAAGTGTAGGGTCCGATTCTCAAGGTAGTCCCCATTGTGGCTAAATCTTGGATTTTCTCATTCCTCCTAACTTGTTGGTGAGTCCTCATGATTCGAGGACGGATGTTTTCACTTAGTAGTTTCATTCTTGTATTTCTTTTTTGGACTAAGTTGTATGGGATATGTCCCTATTTGATTCAAGTATTATAATAGATGGCTATATTGAGACAAGTCTAGACTTCCGCTTTGCTTTTATGAAAAACTTTTTAAGACTTGGAATGTGTTTCACTCTTATTGTTCTAATGCTTTATGTTATGATATGTTAAGTGGCTTACATGGTGCCTTTTGGGGTATTTTGTGCCTTGTTACATCTAGAGGTACCCCTGGGTAGTGACAAACTTGGTAATCAGAGCACAAGGTTTAGAATGATTCTAAGGTGATGTCTTATAAGCCACATTTAGTAGAGCCCTGTTCATAGTATGAAGTGCGCCACATTTATGAATGAGAGGCTACAAGATGAGTAGGAAACTACACTTTTTTCATTATTCTTAAGTCGTGCCGTAGAGTTTAACTCTATAAAGTCCCTCTCATAATCCTTCCCTTGTGTCTTCGGGATATGAAGACATGAAGGTCTAACGCTAGAAGAATGGAGGATGAAAATGTGAATGAAGAAGCTCCTCAAGCTAATCAAGCTCCGATTAACCCTTCGGCTATGTCGGATATGGAGGTTAGGTCGGTTTTTCAAATGTTGTCCCAAGCTATGACGACTCAAGCTCAAGCTGTGATGGCTCAGGCCAATAGAGATGTTGTGACTCATGTGAATTCGGCTGCTTCAAGGGTTAGGGATTTGCTAGAATGAACCCTCCCAAATTCCATGCTTCAAAATGGAAGGGGATCCTCAAGAATTTGTGGAAGAGGTTTATAAAATACTTGCTATTATGGGGGTTACTTCGGTAGAGAAAGTGGAGTGGCTGCTTACCAATTGAAAATTGTTGCTCAAGTATGGTATAATCAATGTAAGAACAGTAGGCCGTTAGGAGTGGGTACCATAGAGTGGGAAGTGTTGAAACTAGCATTTCTTGATAGGTTCTTTCCCCGAGAGTTGAGGGAAGCCAAGGTGGAAGAATTCATTAACCTTAGGCAAGGTAGCATGAGTGTTAAGGAGTATGCCTTGAAATTTACCCACCTATCCAAATATGCTCCATCTATGGTGGCGGATTCAAGAGATGAGATGAGTATATTTTTTACGGGTGTGTCTGGATTGGTAGTAAAAGAATGTTGTTTGTCAATGCTCCATCATGATATAGATATCTCACATCTTATGGTGCATGCCCAAAAAATTGAGGAATTAAAGGTTAAGGAGAAGAATAGGGAGGTGAATGCTAGGTCCGATGAACAAGGTCAATGAAGGTTCAAACAAAGGTTCTCCAACCAAGGTTCCTCTAATTCTTCCCCAAGGGTCAACAAGGATAGGGTGTCTAACCCTAAACCTCAAGGAGGAAATGGAGGTTGTTCTTCTATTGAAAGATCTACAAGTGCCAAATGTGGGAAGGAACATGCGGGTAAGTGCCTAGTCGGCACGGATGGTTGCTTTGGTTATGGAAAGAGTGGGCACAAGATGAGAGATTTCCCAATGCTCATGGCTAAAGGGAGAGAGGCCAAGCAAGCTTCTCTTAGTGGTCTGGATCCCAATGATCCAAAGCACGGTCGCTTCTATGAACTCTGGTCTATAAATGACCAAGAAGGCTCTCCGAATGAAGACACCGGTATGTTGATAGTTTCCATATAGATGTAAATGTTTTATTAGATCCCGATGCTACTTGTTAGACTTGATGTTATCCTTGGTAGGGTTTGGATGTATGATTGTTAGACCTCTATTGATTTTAGAACCCGGTATGGTTATTAAGAGTTTTTGGTTATGTCGGTTGGGATAGCTTGAAGGAAGTGGTACTTGAGGAATTAGTAGGGGTTTCCTCCCAAGTGGGAGATGGTGTACTTAGTAGCAAGGTTGTGGAGTGTCCCGATATCCTCATCTCTTTCTTCTACTCCTATTCTAGCTTGAGACAAAGAATTCCTCTTGGCTTGTATTATGTTTTGGAGTCATGAATGTTTTATGTGTTTCCATGATTTACTTATAATATGCATGTTCTTGAGAAATTTATGTTTAGTAAGAAAAAAATGAGTTTTTATGATTGACTTTCCTCATGTTGTTGTGCATCGGGTAAGAGTTGCCTAGTTGACTTCATGAGATGAATTGATGAACATGTTTTAGTATGCTTTTGAGAGAAATTGCATATTGGCTCCATGATATTATGTTGAGCATGTTTTTAGTTGGAGAAGGTAGTTCCTCCTATGAATATGAAATGTTGAATTTTCATGCATAATGGGTTGTTAGATGTAGTTCCTACTTCCTTGCGTTGCATTGATTATGTTTGAGATGGAGTTGAAGTTTCCTCCTTTGAATTGTGCATTATTTTGATATTTCATGCATGATGGGATACTAGTCTTGAGTCTTTACTTCCGTAAGGCGTCAAGATCTTCATTCGAGGACGAATGTTCCCAAGGGGGAGATAATGCAACACACCAAAAACTAGTAGGCTAAACTAGAGCTTGACATGAGGGTTAGAGTCATGAACGTAACTCCCTGTGCCTAAAAATATACGGTTTCATGTTAGAACATCAAGGTACGACCCCCAAGGACCAACCATGGGTCCTTGAGGAGAAGCCTTAGAAAACTTCTTGGCAGTGACCTACGGAGGTGACCCACGCCTCGTGGGTCAGCCCACGCCCCGTGGGTGAGGGGTCGTGGGTCAAGCCTGCAAAAACAAGCCTCAGAACCTCAACCCATGCTTCACCAGCATGGGCCGTGGGTCCACCCATGGTCCGACAGTGAGAGTCATGGGTGAGGCCTGAAACTGCTTTTTGGCAGTTACACTTAGGGGAATTTTAGGAATTCTCAGTTTTAATTAATACTAAGTGACATCGTTTTACACTAAATTAGACTAACTATATAAGGTTTTTAAGTCACCAAATTAAGTCATCCAAGCCATTATTCTAAAATTCCAAAAGAACTCATCCTCTCCAAAAATTCTCTCTCTAAAACTTCAAGGGAGAAAAAGAAGGAAGTTGGAGCTAGGGTTTGAAGGAGCAAGGTGTCTACTCAATTCTATGGAGATCCATAGCTAAGGTATGTGTCACGACCCAAGAGCACCCCCTAGTCGTAACACGGCGTACTCGACCCCGAAGGGATCTTTACAAGCCTCATAGCATTCATTCATCGCATAGGTCATAAAAATAGTGCGGAATTAAAAACTTTTCTTTACAATCAAAGTCTCTTATAAAATGAAAGAGAATCTATGACACTATGTCTCAACCATCTATTAAACTTGGAATAAAACTCTTTAATACAACCTAGGGACACGGCCCTTACAAAAGTCTAAAACATAAAAGAAAGACAATAAAGGACATAAGGTTAAGCCCTCGAATACAATGAGGACTCACCAATCTTCTTCTTCTTGATCTCGTATGAACTTAGCCACGAGGATTGAATCCAATATCTCCAAAGCCTACACTTGGTGAAAATGTAGAAAGAAGGAGTTAGCACAAAAACGTACCAAGTATGGAAGCTATGCACAAAACAATTAAAGCATGCATAAAAAGGGAAATTTCATTTGAAATCATGCTTTATGCCATTTTTGGAACATCATCTTTGAAATAGTTGGAGAATACAACCAATAAGGGAACTCACATAAATT
The DNA here is from genome assembly GCA_029582685.1 of Solanum piurae. Classification (NCBI taxonomy): domain Eukaryota; kingdom Viridiplantae; phylum Streptophyta; class Magnoliopsida; order Solanales; family Solanaceae; genus Solanum; species Solanum piurae. The sequence continues at coordinate 10,373 of JAJOOO010001808.1, forward strand.
TCATTATAACATGAGAGATATCATTATAATAACAAGCATAGTCTCTAACACCAATATAATACAATCCCAATCTTCACAATACATAGCCTCCAATCACAAGTCAATAGAAAGACAAATACCAAGATCATCTCATCACAAGCCAAGATCACGTTTATACCCATTTCATAGTAAAGCCATTAACTTAGTAACCCCTAAGGAACACTTGTGCAATGTATGGTTAGCATCCCATAATACCAACCCTACTAAGTACCCCCTTGAAGCTACCTTAGGCATGTACTTCATCTTTAGACCTCATTATAATCAATAGTCACAATTAAGTAAATAGCCATGTAAAGTACTTGAATTATGAGGAAAGTCATTCATAAGAACTATCCATTCCCTATACATGCATGCATTCAAATCTCATGGAAATGCAAAGGAACCATCCCATGACATCCTACTAAGTCTACTTGTGCAATGTGGGAGTGAAGTCCCATACCCCCACTCCTACTAAGTAAACTCACCAAGAAGTCATAGCATAATTCACATCTCATTCATTATCTTCATTAAATAGGGAAAAGTAGCCATAACCGACATAGACCATGTGAGCTGTATGGAATCTGGTGTCCTGTAACCCCACACCGAGAAAGGTGTCCTACTTGCCTAAGGTAGGACTAAAATGTCTAGGTTTAAGGTGGATCCACTAGCTAAGGTCCTATGTTGGCACATAGTTTTAGGATAGTGATATTGCTTCTAAAAACCTGCCCTATTGCATTGGCGGAGGGGCTTCCATCTCATGAGTTCCCTAGTGGATGACCCTCCCTATTGCATTGGCGGAAGGGCCTTTATCTCATTGTCCATATCCATTCGGTGCTAAGCAATATTTCCCAAATTATACGTCCTTAGTCCTGAATTGTATTTACATGTGTGAAGGAGTGCTCTACCCTTCGTTCAATACAATTCATAAAATAGCTCATTGATTCATTAAAGGTGAGAATGTACTTTCAACTTTAGAATCATAATTAGTATGTGAGAATGACTTTCACACCAAGATCATGTGTTCTCATGAGAATGGACTTTCAATCAACACAATAGGATCAACATGGTTTATGTACATTTCATGCATAATAATGAGTAAAGGTGCATATGAGAACTATACTTTCAATTAACACCATTTGATTACATCATAATCATGTTTATGCATGAAGTGTATGTGTGTGTGTAATTGTCCTTGCAACAACCCAACAACAACATTATCATCATCCTAGACAATTCATATAATATCAAGTGTAAGGGTAAGGGAAGAACATCCTTTCAACAATACCAACTTTACACATTAGTCATAGGAGATTTACTTTCTAAATGAATCAATAGTTTATACACATCTCGCATTCATATGCACAAACCCTAGCAATATGCCCTTCAAGGGCTATAGATCAACTCATCCCAACATATAGCAATAGCACAATAGATAAGAGAATACCATGATCCAACAACTCATCAATACATTACTCACATCATGATTCGCACATTATACTTCAAGTATTCATCAACATGCACATAATGTCATGATCAAGTCAATTCATGTTTATAATCATTACCTTAAACAAAATCAAGTCTAGGTGATCTAATCTATGGCATTACATGAAGAGGTTCATCACTCTTAGAGGATCACCTTTAAACCCTCAATTTTACTCTTTCATAACACAAACCTTGACTATATCAATTCACCTTATAAATCTTAGGTTAATCAAGTATAAATGTAGAATCATACTTGGTCATACCTAAGGGTTTGTAGGGAAGAGAAACCTTATCTCAACACCACAACACACGTGAGAAGTAAGCACCTCCACCTTTCAAGTGGATCAAAAATTCATACATAGGATAGATAATAGGTAAACACCTCCACCATAAGTGGATCAACAATTCATAACTAGAATACCTATCACATAGAATTCCTTCATTCATGGCTCTCAAGGCTATCATCAAGATTCGACCCTACTTCTTGAAATTAGAAAATTATATAGGGTAACATCATGATAAAATAATAAATTCAAATTAAACATATTAGATTATCAACCTCCATTCATCAATCAATCCATACAAGGGTTTACAATTGAGAAAGAAGGGGAAAACATGGGTCATAGGGGGATTTTGTTCATAAACCAACAATACACCATAAATCCACCCACAAATTATCATATCTAAATATAAACAATCATAATTAAACAATTGAAACGTTTTTAGAAGGTGACCCATGCTATTGATTGAAAACCTAGTAATTGGGGAAGTTTGAAAACATAGTTAAAGGGGCTTCTTGGTGATAACTAACCAAGAATGAAGAATTCCCATACCTTAGGTGTAGATTACCATCAAAATACTATGAAAAATCTTCCATCTTCAAGCCCTAGATTGATCTCTTCCTTTGTTCTTCAATGGGTGGTTTTAGAGAGAAGATTTTTGGGAGGGAAGAGTAGTTGGATTTTGATTTGGGATCTTGGGTTCTAATGAGTTAATGAAGTGTGTTAATGACTTAAAATAGTTTATATAGGAAGTTAATTAGTTATATAATCGCCCCTCCTAACCCTTAATTACATAACTAACTAAAACTAAGATCCCTAACTAAAATAAAAATCTGGAAAAACTGCCCTCATCCACGCCCACCCATCCACGGACCGTGGATGGGTCTACTGACCATCATGTGGTTCCGTGGTTTGGGGCTGCGGCTCAAAAATGAAGGCCAAGCCTCCCTAGACTAAGTCTTAACCCATGCCCATGACCTACGGGGCGTGGACTGGTCTAAGGGGCGTCAATTGGTCTCGTGAGTCAAGCTGTTTTGACAGCTTTTTGGGCAGTGTTGGGGTCCTCCTCAAGGACCTCTTGGGTGGTCCCTGGGGAGTCGTACCCGGACATTTAACCCCTAAACATGTCATTCTAAGTACGGTAGTCAATTCTATGTGTTTTAACCCTCATACAACACTTCAAAACTTCCACTACAAGACACTATAACACACTAGTTCAACTTACTAGTTTACGGGCGTTATAGTCGTATCTTCACGTTTAACCCCTAAATTCCTCGACCCTCACTCGGGAACCATTTAACAACATTTAATCAAGTTTCCAACTTCAAACTCACTTGTGAGGCTCTAGTTTCACCTACTTGATTCCATTAGACTCTAGCTTGGTCTCACTAGATTTCTGGGTTGTTACAGTATGGTAGATCTTCATCCATGGATAGAATTCATCCATGGTGTCCCTTCAAAACTCAATTTCAAAGATAGAAATTCCCAAAAAGCTAGGGTTCGACTCCAAGTCATGGATTCATTTCAAAAACGATTCTAACGCTTTAATTACTGTATACTATGATTGAATTGATGATTTATTATGGTTTTATGTTGAAATCCCCCAAGAATCCATGAAATTCCCATATTCTTAATTTATGAGTTGTGATGTGGGTGAATTGATGAAAGAACGACATTATGAGATTATGCTTGTAGTAATTGAGTTATTTGAATCATGTTATTATCCATGTCTAATGTAGTAATTCTAGATATGTTGATGGGATATGATCAGGTCTTTGAAGGGCAAAGCATGAGAATTAGGCAAGATTATGAGATTTATGTATATGCTTTAAGAACACTTTGAAAGTAAAGTGATTATAATTATGATCTTGTTGTGTGTTGTTGAAAGGCTATTCTCAATTACACACCTATGTATGAATAATGACATGTTGTGAAAGGTTTTCTCAGAATAGGATGATTCTAAGGTTGAAAGGCTATTCTCACCAATTGAATCTAGGAGTTATCTTATAAATGATGTTGGATTGAGTTTCAAGACATTCTTCCATGAACATGAACTTAAGTCAAGACTTAATATGAACTTCATGGGAATTAATGCTTAGCACCGAGTGGATATTGATATGAGATGGAATCCCTCACGCAAGTTGAGGCCAGGTTTCTAGGAGCAAACTCTTGAGATGGATGCTCTCACGTGAGTTGAGGCCGGGTTTCTAGTAACCATCTCCTTGTCCTATAACTACGTACGTCCGTAGGTCATTTAGCTAGTGGATCCACCTAAGCTAAGATAATGGTTTTACCTTAGGCAAGTAGGACAACCTCTTTTCGGTGTGGGGTAGACACTGAATTCCATGTTAAGCTCAAATGGTCTATGTTGGTTAAGGCTTATACCCACTATGACAAGAATATGAATTATGAACTATGGCTACTCAACAAGCTTTACTTAGTATGGGTGAGATTATGGGATCTTATTCATGCATTGCACAAGTATGGTTTGAGGGTAGTTATGGTATTTTCATCTTATGTTATGATGATCTATGTAATGAATGTGCTTATGACTATGTTGTTAAGTATGTTTGATATGAGGACTACTTGTATGATGTATGCCTAACTTGGATTGTTGCTATAAGTTGCTTTCCTTGATATGATTGACTAAAGGTGAATGTTCCCTTGTCTATGAGAAATAAGTTAAGGATGAGATCAAAAGATGATAAACATTAATGAGGACCTAAACTGACTTGCCTAGCATGGGTGGGATTATGGGGTCTTATCCATGCATTGCACAAGCTTGCCTTGAGGTGACTTATGAAGTGTTTCTCTTATGCTATGTTAAACTAGATTGCATTGATTATGTCTATGACTATGTTGTTATCTCTAATGCTTATGGCCTATGTCTTATTATGATGTCTCTTATGCTTATGACTTATGTTTTTCCACTATCCTCAGAATGATGGTTTAACTTAGTAAATTGCATGCATTCAACTAAAATGTCCATTTTAGCATGTTTCAAGGTTTTTATGCATGGCTATCATACTTAGTGCATGTTTTTGTACTAACCCATATTTTCCTACATTTTCCCCAAGTATAGGGTCCGGTTCTCAAGGTAGTCCCCATTGTGGCTAAATCTTGGATTTGCTCATTCCTCCTAGCTTGTTGGTGAATCCTCATGATTCAAGGACGGATGTTTTCACTTAGTATATTCATTCTTGTGTTTCCTTTTTGGACTAAGTTTTATGGGCTGTGTCCCTATTTGATTTGAGTATTGTAATAGATGGCTATATTGAGACAAGTCTAGACTTCCGCTTTTCTTTTATGAAAATATTTTTAAGACTTGAAATGTGTTTACTCTTATTGTTCTAATGTTTTATGGTATGATATGCTAATTGGCTTACATGGTGCCTTTCGGGGTATTATGTCCCTTGTTACATCTAGGGGGTACCCCTGGGTCGTGACAAGTCTAGTGGGCAAGTTGAGGTGTCAAATAGAGAAATAAAGAAAATCATTGCAAAGACTGTGAACGCCAACAGAACTGATTGGTCTAGAAGGATTGATGATGCTCTATGGGCCTATTGCACCGCATTCAAGACTCCCATAGGTATGTCCCCTTACCAATTTGTATATGGGAAGTCATGTCATTTACCTGTAGAGCTAGAGCATAAAGCAATGTGGGAGCTAAAGAAGTTGAATTTGGATCGAGGCGACTCATCCAGCCAAAGACTGAATGACATGAATGAGCTAGATGAGTTTCGCCTAAAAGCATATGAAAATTCAACCGTGTATAAGGAGAAGATGAAGAAGTACCATGATCAGAAGAATGGAAAGCGTGAATTTTTTGCCGGTGATCTGGTGCTCTTATTCAACTCAAGGTTGCGCTTGTTTCCTCTCTATCTCAAGTCCAAGTGTACCGAACCAATCAGAGTAACTCAAGTATTTCCACATGGGGCAGTTGAGCTCGAGAACAATGAAGGGACGAGGTTCAAGGTAAACGGACAGAGGATCAAAGTCTACTTAGGGAAGTCTGAGAGTGTACAAGAACTGATAGAGGCTTATTATCTTGATGAAATCTGAGTAATCAAGGTGTATGCGTCGTGCCGTGACGTTAAATCAAGCACTGCTTGGGAGGCAACCCAAGATGTAAAATCTAGCCAACTATAGGTGTTTCATTTTGATATAGGAGTTTTCTTCTTTCTTTTTGATCTTGTAGCTCTTTAGATAGGTGTTTAATTTTCTTTTTAGTGTTGGTTAGATATAAAATAGGGTCTGTGTCTAAAAAGTGTCCAGAAAATGTAAAAAGAAAGTCCTAATGGTTGCTATGTGTTCAGGGATGAAAAGGCTATATGAGCAGAAAAAGTTGAGCAGTGGTCTACGGGCCCCATCGACGGTCCGTTGGTCAATCTACAGGCCCCATCAATGGTTCGTTTGTTAATCCACAGACCGTGGATGGCATCCATAGATCCCAAGTAAGTTTTCTAATTTTTTCTAAGTGTCTCTGTGACCTACGAAACCCATCAACGGACCGTAGGTCGACCCACGGACCGTCAATGGGGTCTCGTGGGTCAAAGTTAAGGTTTTTGTTGACCCGACTCGGACCCTATTAAAATAAATTCCCTTCATTTTAAATCATTCCCGCTCTTCCCTCTTTCTCCCCAACCGTTACAAACTGATTAAAATCCCAAATTTCACCCACTCAACGCCCCCCATAACCTCCATATAATCCTCCCCTTCCATTTCGAATCCCTTCTACCCCTATTTCTTCAAGTTTCTCTCCCAAAATCCCTCCATTTACACCAAAGCTTCCAAGATCTGAGTTCAGCATCAAGTTCGGTCTTAGAAGCATTGTTACTACGTCACACACTCACCATCGTTGCTTACTTGTAAGGTAAATTGATTTCTCCCGAACTTTGAATATTTCATTGTTTCAAATTGACGTCACAACGATGAATTTGACCTTGGGTTGTTAAATTACTTGTTCAAATGTTGATTTTTAGTTTAGGAACACCCTTGGATTGATGGTATGTGAGTGTGGAGTTACTATAACCAAATTATTAGGCTGATAGGTCTACTTGGAAGTTTGGACATAGGGTTGTTCAATGTTTATGTGTTGTATGTGAAAACAATTACTTGATCACAACCCTACGAATGATGAACTGTTATATATTATGTTGAAATGCATGATTAGACTTAGTTATTGAGTAATTGTTGAAATTGTGGGTTGAATGATAGTTGAAGTGTATTGCCTAGCACAGATGACAGCACTGATCCACGACATCCACCCACGGACCATAGGTCAACCTACGGACCATAGGTAGAGGCCCGTTGATCAGTGGCAAACACAAATTTTGTTAAGTCACGAACCACAGTGTGGACTATGGTCTGTCATTCAATCGACGGACCGTTCTGCACATCCGTGGTTCCACTATCAGACACCAAAAAATAGGTACTCTGACCTACGGAGGGGACCCATGGGTCATCGTTCCATCGACGGACCGTAGGTACCCACCGTGGGTCACAAGTTCAGCTACTGCCTGGAAAAAAAATCAGTTTTTGTCTAAGTCTGATTCATGTTCTAAAATTATTTCATGGGTCCTTTTGTGTTCTTTGGGTACTAACTAAGCTTCCACAGGTGCCATGGCTTCGAAACAAGCTCCAACTTACGCAAGAGGGGGCAAGTCAAATTTTGGTGCCCCTTCTCGACGTTTGATAGATGAAGAAAGTGATCATGATTACATTCCAGAGACTACCCGAGGCTCCCCTACTGTACCACTAACCACTAGGAGGAGATCCCAGTAGGTTATCTCACCAGTGACGAGGTCACATCTCTGAGTCTGAGAAGGGGGCCACACATTCAGGTGAGTTGTAGTCCAGCTCTAGTTCTAGCAGCAGTCCCGCTTCTTCATCTGATGTCGATAGTTCTGGAGACATCCCGGTACCTCCCAAAGATGAGCCTTCCCCTAATGACACTGAGCCGAATAGATGGTGTGTGGAGGGCCAGTACAAGCTCAATGAAAATGGCACCATGATCAATGAACACCGGAAGATAGCCAGGACTGTTGTTAAGGCGCAAGGTTCTTAAAGGCAGCCTCCACACCGTGCCCGTTATTGAAGAATTATTCCGGAGGCACAGATGTGAGTGGATGGCATGGGGCCAGGTAACTACAGTGAGGATATGACTCGGTATTTTTATGCTTTCTATGCCGCCACGGTCCCAAATTCCATATCTAAGAAGGCCAAGCCACTGGCCCAGTTTCAACTTCAGTCCTCACTGGTGCGGAATTTCTAGTTGACATCTCAGAGGCCACCATTCACCGGTTCATAAATGGCCCATCCCACACTCTGCCTATTAATACAGCAGAGTATGACTACAGGATGGGCATTTTTCATAGAGGGTCTTTTCATAGAGATGCTGATCAAAGAGAGATGTTGCTTCGATGGATGGCATATCATATTGCTGAGGAGGAGGAGCGTACCGAGTGGGTGCACAAAATGCAACTTCTTATCAGAAAGGCAACTCTGAGCATCGCTGCGACGTTCTTCTGGTTGTTGGTCTGTACTAGATTGTCCCCTACTCATGCGGACAATGTTGTCACTTGGGACCGAATCATGATGATTGTTTCTATTATGGTGAGTACGGAGCTTGATTTCTCCCTCATTCTTATTGATGAGATTTACAAGAGGGCCTTATAGACCACTACCACTCTGCCCTTTCCATGTTTAATATTCCATCTCTACAAGGAGTTTTCCATACCTATTTGGCATTGTGACAGGTTGCTCGAGGCGACCAAGACAGTAGACATCAGCCTCATTCGAGATGATGTCAATCTTGCTGCACCACGGAGAGAGCCACAGGTTGATGTCCCGCCATTTGGTGTTGATCTTTTTACTGATGTGGATCAGGTCCAGGCTGATGACTCTACTATTCCAGACCCTACTGATGCACAGGCTCCACCCTCTACTACCACTAGCCAGGCCCCAATCTCATCCTGAGCCACCCCCTCTTCAGAGTCCACTATCGTTCCTCTGGCGAGAGCCAGAAGTTGGGGACCCATATGGCTACCTTGTTGCAACATATGAGGCCGTGGATGTAGCATTCTGTTGAGGAGTCTGTGGCTAGGATGGAGCAGATGATGGATCGTAAAATTCAGGCCGTTAATAAGTGCCTGGATTCTTTTGAGTTGCGGGTTTTTGAGAGGTCTGCCCCTTCTATTGATATCACCACCTTCCAGATGGAGTTGGATAGCCTCTGTGCCGATGTTGATGCCCTCTTGGCCCCTACTGATACTGTGCCAGAGTCTGCCCCTGCGGTACCGGAGGATGAGGTGGTGATGACTGATCTATTTGGCGATAGTATGCCACCACCAGACTGTTCCCGTGCTGCTGGAAAGCGCCACCACTCCGACCCCACTTCTGATACTGAAGAGGATCGATGATTGAGGAAGAAGGAGTGCCACCAGTTGGAGGCAGTCCGGAGGCAGTCCAGAGGCAGTCTATCATTGATGAGGAGGTGCGACAGCAGCGGGCCCGAAAGATAGATGTTGGCCCTTCTGGTTCGAGGAGCACTACTGATGGTGTTCCCATTGTTGGTGAGGGTGCTACTAATGGCGTCTCTAGTGTTGATCCAGCGGGTTTCGGGAAACCGGACCCACCCGTTTCTTGATGAGTCTTCATCGCATTTGCGCCACAAGTTTGCTTCACCCTATGCTTTATTTTTTGTTTTGTGCATTGAGGGAAATTGCACCTTATTTTGTTAGGGGGTGGGATAAATGGATTGTGAGTGATAGGGTGAAGTCTAAGTAACCCAACTCATATTCATCTCATGGGGTTTTCTTGCCTGCATTCTTTTCCCCCAAGGGACTGTTTACTTTTTGTTGAACCGTCATGTTTAGGATTGTATGTGTAGAAGTAAGTATAAGAATGAAAGCATGATGGCATAAAGAGCATGAAAATGATACCCGTCCAAAAAATTTGAAATCTTGAAATGTGCTAGATCTATAGGATGAATGAGTTGAATGTGTTGGATCTTCATATGACCTGATAAGCAGCCGGTATGATAGCATGAATTAAGCTAAAACTTGAACTGGGTAATTCAATAATCCGATAATGAAACAATGTGCCAACTGTGTGTGAGAAAAGTTTGAATGTTCATACAGTATGTGCCAATCTAGAACTTGCCATGTTGGTCTTGCTAAGATAATCTAGGCTAGAAGTTGGGAAATGATCATAGCCCTTGTTCAAATAAGTCCACTCAAGCCTAAAAGTCAACCAAAAGAAATAAATTCTCCCTTTGATCCAAATGGTTGAGCCTAATGAATACCACTTCTTTAAATACACCTAATTCACCTTCCCTAAAAGATTGTTTTGGCCCCGGTCCCTCCTTAGACATGTGCACCTTAACTTAGGCCAAAAGCCTAAGTTGAGGGTGGCTAATTTCAAAGTTACCTTAATCTTGGCCCTAGTCCGACATAGGATATTGTGCACCTCAACTCATGTAAAATACATAAGTTGAGGGTGGCTATGAGAAAGGAAACCGATAAAAAGTGTATGAAAAGAGTTTTATGTAAAAGAAAGAAAAAGAAAAAGATGTGATTTAAGTCAAACAAGAATATGAATGACAAAAGTGTTGAAAGAAACAAAAATGATGAAGTAAAAGAAAAATAAGAAAGAGAAAAATAAGAGTGATAAAGTCAAAAGTCAGATATGTGTTGAAGAGAGTCAAGGGAAAGAGAAGAAAATAAAAAGATGTCAAGAATTGGTTGAAAAAAGAGGTAAAAATCCAATATAATGTCAAGGAGGGCATAAATGTCACTAAAAGTACCCAAATGTACCCTACCTGATCCTAAGCCTACGTTACAAGCTAAGAAAGTCCTATAGTGATTCTAGTAACTAGTTTGGAGAGTCTATGCAGTGAAAATAAGGGAAAGCCTACGGTATTGAGTACTCATTTTACTTGAAGTCACTTCTGAGCGTGAGTGTTGAATGAATCCTTAAACTTTAAATTCATATTTATTGTGTGTGAAAAGGGATTTCTTTTGAAGTGAAAGCACTTGTTAAATTGTTGGAGAATTGGTACCTTGGTGATTTTGAAAAGTGTATGTTGTGATGTCTATTGGTCGATCTATGTCATCTTTTGATCCGCATAAGTTAACTTGTTGAGTCTAGATGAAAAGATTTGCACTAAGTGATGGAATTGATTGAGAAAGACATGTGATTGCTTGCGTTTGTATGTTTGCTTCTACATAAGTGTCGTTTAGAGTTTTAGTGTGTCGCTTGAGGAAAAACAACAAGTTTAAGTTGAGGGTGTTGGACACTTCCCTTACGTCCCCAACGTCTCCACAACATTCTGGGTGTAAGGATTTCATGAAAATATGGTTAAAATGATATTGATATGGGTGGGGGAAGTTGAATGATTTTCTTTGGGTAAAACTCGGATTCGGGCACCATTTAGGGGCTATTTTTCTTAAACAATTGCATATTTAGGTACTAGGGTACTTTATAGACTCTGATCTGCTGAAATTCTATCAAAAATGAGGTTTTTAGGATGAAGGGGCGCCATGATCGTGCCTGAAGTTCGTCCTAGATAAAGGCTGCTCTGGCGGCTTTCATCCTACTGTAGTGGCCTCCCTCATCCCACTCTGGCGGGATTTAGATCGTTGTGGAGGGATTCAGGGGGAAGTGGCCCTTGTCACTTAAATCCAATTTTTTTCTTTTCCTTAGCCAAAGATTGTCTAATCCCAGGGAGTTCTAACGTGCATGACTCATAATTTTTGTAGGCTTATCTAAAATGGCTGGTATTAACGAGGAGAATCTGCCTTTCGTCTAATTTCCTAATGCTGCCAGTCGGGAAAGGTACCACGACCATTGGAACACCAAGTTCTGCTGCGAGAGGGGTTTCCATTTAATGAACCTAGACGAGAAGGTGCCCGCATTTTATGTTCGTCTGATGGAGTTTGACTGGGGCCCACTGACAGAGGCTCCCCCTACTACACGCTCCAACTAGGTGAGGGAGTCCTATGCTATCCTCTATACTATTCGCTGGGATGATCCTCACCCTACCATCTATATCCGAGGAGTTGACATCCCCCTAAACACACAATTCATAAACGATGTGCTCGAGGTGCCAGAGGTCCCAAACACGAAGTCTGAGACCAAGATGAGAGAGATGGACCTGGGCTGGTTGAAGGATACACTGGTGGAGCCTGTGCGCCGAGACAGGGTCTGTTGGGCCTCTACGGAGGGCATCACCAGTGCTAACTGGTCACCAGATGCCAAGAGGTGGCTGCACTTGGTTAACAGGAGGATCCGCCCATCTGGCAACCACACCGACGTGACATTTTCTCAGACTTTGGTGATGGTGTGCGCTATACAGGGCATTGGACTAAATATGGGCACGCAGATCATCTCATAATGGAAAATGTTCTACTGTGGCAACAAGAAGGTGTTTTTCATTCCTGGGTTGGTGACTGTAATGTGCAAGAGAGTGGGGGTGCCACTTTTGGACACCGATGAGGTACTTCATATGGATCCCCTTTTTCATTCCCTTTTGATTAGGCAGGGTTCCACCTCTGGGAGCAAGAGGAGGAAGACGGACAGGGTCAGTAGCACTCAAGCGGCTACTGAGGCGGACAATGAAGGAGGGGAAGATGATAAGGGTGGCGACACTCTCCCTACCCAGTCCCAGCCCCCACTATTAGGTGCTCGGGTGGAGGAGGACCAGGCGTCCGTCTGGAGGAGATTGGGATGATCCTACACTAGTGCCACTTCAGTCCTACCCGCTTCTACTCTCGAGGTCGAGATGCTCCGCCGCCAATTGCGACATGAGAGGAGGAAGAGTATAGAGAGGGATCGTCTGATGGGCCGAATGTGGAAAATAATGAAAACCATCTTTTTTTGTGTTTCCCCAGAGGGAGGTTCCTCGACTCGACCTGGGAGCCTATGCAGAGTTACCTTGGTTGAACGAGGCCTGCTCTAGCGTGATATCCTCAAAGGATCTAGACTCGGACAGCGATACTTCCCGCTCCCAGGAACATTGATTTGGTTTTCGCCCCTCTTGGGCCTGTAATGAACAATGCTTTAATTTTTCTTTTGTTTTTCCTTACACTTTTTGTAAGCACATGGATGCTGGTTTTTGCTGTTTATCACAGCTAATGTTTAAATGCTAAGGTTTATAACTTACTGTTCTATTGCTGAATATTAGTTGAATTGTAGGGATTAGTCCACGATTCAGGGTCTATATGTGTGACCAGGGAAAAACAGGGGAGACAGGGCAGAGATTTTGTCTCGTCCTGTCCCGCTCTAGCGGGAGAAATCCCGCTCTGGTGGTATCGCCCTGGCGGGATAAATCCCGCTCTAGCGGTATTGCCCTGGTGGGAAAATTCCTACCCCAGTGGCTCTGACGGAAACAACACCCAAGTCACAATTTCCTGGGTTCTTCCCGTTTTTCTAAAATTTTCCCTTTATTCCGAGGCTATAACTAAGCAATTAGGAGAATCCTCGTAGCTAGGATAGTCATTGTCTACCCTGAGTCAATCCCCATGGTACGCACTCCAGAATCCCTTCACATTAATTCACACCACAGGCACGCACATCCCCAGGATATGCCCATATACTCACACAGTTATAATCGGTCGCAACACCCGTCCAGATTTCATTTTATGAATCACATCATAGCTTATACCCTTGCACCAGACTTAGTGGCAACTCTCTTTCCGACCACAAGCTCGCGAAACTCAAAAAATTACCACTCGCACAGTTTCGAACAATTAGGCTAGCATTTTTCACACATCAAAGTCCGGACAAGTAATATTGTGCACATAATTATATCATAGAATCCAAGCCAATACAACTTCCCCATCAACAGTTAATTCAGACAACAATATGCACACATTCACAGGTTCATGCTACAATTCACAAACAGCCGAAATTATTAATTAGTTCGTTCCATAGATGACCATTACTGATCATCCATGCACTTATACAACCTCTACGGCCATATACCAATTGGAACCTTCCCAGTTCCAATTTACCTTGCTCGTGTCCCTTCAGTCGTGACCACGGCGTCCAGTTTTACTTTGTTAAGATACCAATTGGAATTGGGAGATACCAATTGGACTCAACTCATACAACAAGCGACAATTCGCATGAAAAGAGAGAATAGAGGGAACACTTCCTAGAACGGTTCATAGCTTCCAGAAGATTAGATGTGGACAACAACACACCAATCCACAGGAGTCTAGTCCATATTTGCTCTTGTATTGGGAGATCGGTAACCTGGGCTCTGACACCAATTTGTCACGGCCCAACCCACTGGGCCGTACGGGCACCTACTACAACACCTAAGTAGGAGAACCCTTGATTCCCAAACGTTTTAAAATGCGGAACATTAAGAAAACTAACGAATAAAAGGAATTCATGTATTGTTTCATAAAATAAGATTTTAAATGACTCAAAGTTAACTTTTAAAGTAATTAACTTCCCCAAGGATATAGTCTAAACAAGTACAAGAGATTCTAAGATTACAAAGTAGAAAATACAGTACAATTGACATAACTCCCACCACATGAAAGAGAAAATAGAAGTTGTTGGGGATTGTCTTCGTCTTCACCTATGAAACATCACTAACCGTGCAACTAGACTATGCCAAAAATCCATAGCAAGAGTAGTATCAGTACAAACCACACATATTGGTAGGCATCATCGGTCAACCCGATACCCACCGCATAATATAAGAAATCGACTAGTAGGAAATATGCAATGAGACTGCTCATTCCTCTACCTTTACCATTCTCGAATACAAAATAGTATACTAGTACACCTGACTCTAGACCCTCGTGCGCTACGTTCTTGAACATAGCTTAACCATTCTACCTCTTAGAGGAGATTCCGGATGTAACCACTACCAACCTGGCCAACCACTACCAACCTGGCCAACCACTCACGACATACCCTTACATCTTCCACCTCACTACTCAACCCTTGACTCCATAGAACGTTCTATCAAGGCTCTGTTAACTGTTTCACCTATTAATCCCCTGCCAGGGTGACCCTAGCTATTTAACTTTTACGACATACCACCACCCCAATTCACACTTTAAGGACACAAACCACTTCTCTAAAGTACACAAAGCAATACCTGGATGGTCTCCACTTACCATACCCCCTCCCAACATGGGCTTGATCATACACAGTTCATTCATTAATGAGATGTAACATGTAAACACCACATGATAAACATACATATATAGAACATACAATACAATCATCATTTCGGGTACAATGTACAATTCCACATTCTCACAACAAGTAGATATGACAATTCAATGGTCCTCTCATGGAACCCACCCCCCAAACTGTTAGTGTGTCGGAATGTGACACCCAATCTAATGCATGTTAGTGTGTCGAAACGTGAGACCCGATCCATTGCATATATATGTGTTGGTACATGACACTCGATCCAATATATGTTAGTGTGTCAGAACGTGACACATGATCCAATATATATTAGTGTGTCGGAATGTGACACCCAATCCAATGCATGTATACATGTCGGTACGTGACACCCAATTCAGTCAGCACAATCACCATCATGATCACACCAATAATGAAGATACTCATAATCATACAATCAAGTATTAGATTCATGGCATGCAATTATACATATTTAGTCATTTCATTAGGTTTGATCAACAAGTCTTCATTCACATACATACATACATGCATTACAATGATGCAATTACCAACATACATCACGCAAAACATGAAATCAAACCATCACCTACCCTAGTTCACAGGATTAGGCTTCATCATATGGTATAGTTCTAATGGAACAACTAGAAATACATGTACGACTTTCCCTTTTTCAGTGCATGAAATCCTACGCATGAATTCTACCATCAATTACCAGTATACTACATAGTGAATCACGGATTTACAACTACTCAATAATAAACCTAGCCTACCTAGGCGCCAAGAAGTCGCAGAAGGATCATAACTCCAAGTCCTAGCTTCCGGAAGACGAGGCGACGGATTTTGACCAGAAATCTGCAAGCTATCGACATCCTTAGGCTAGAAATATATTTCTCCTTCCTTCCCAAGACTAGAGCAGCCTTTTGAAGGTTTCTTGGGTGGTCCTCGCCTCTTTTTAGTGTTTTCAAAAAAAGGAGAAAATAAGATTTTGCGTTATTTAAGTTTTGGTCTCGTCCGTCCCGCTCTGGCGCGTCATGTCCCGCTGGAGCGTCGCCGCCCTAACGGCATCTGGCCCGCTCTGGCGGGATGATGGACTTAGTTTTCCCCGACATTTTTCCTTTCCTAAATATTGATGATTCGGGTCGTTACAGTAAATGAGTCAAAATATTTGACTCATCAGACATCCATCGAAGATTATCTTTTTATTGATAGTTCACCGGCATTCTTATTTCAAGACATAAAATAGGAGGAAAATTTAATCCTATGTTATACAATGTTTTAATGAGGAATAGAAATGTACTAACCAAAAACTAAGTCATTTATTACATCTAAAGAAGTGATTGGGATATAACTCATACATCACATACAATGTCTGAAAACTGAAATACATAAAGCAATAAAAGTGTCTCGATCCTCCAAACATGAGGACTAACCAATCCTTGAGTACCAAAAGATCAACTAGTTAGGAGTGTGAGAGGTAGGAGCGTCTGACCCTACATTAATGAAACAATGTTGGCACAAGTATGCATTAATACATGGAATATACTAAGTATGATAGCAATGCCTAAGAGTTATGAAATCATGCTAAAAAGGATTTTACATGACATGCAAAGACCAAGCTAAATCATAAGACAAAAGGGTTAGAAAATATAAATCATAATCATGATCAATGCACTGCAAGCTTAACATATTTGAAACACTTTGT
Organism: Solanum piurae; assembly: GCA_029582685.1. Taxonomy (NCBI): domain Eukaryota; kingdom Viridiplantae; phylum Streptophyta; class Magnoliopsida; order Solanales; family Solanaceae; genus Solanum; species Solanum piurae. Next base: position 27,032 of record JAJOOO010001808.1, read on the forward strand.
GAAATGCATTGAATGTAACTTAGTTCATTATTATGGGAAGTTTACCATTAACTAACATAAACCATGTGAGCTATAACAAGGAGTTCAGTGTATTGCTCCTACACCAAAAAGAGAGTGTCTAACATGCCAAGGTAAAGACCATGAACTTCTAGCGTAGGTGGACCACTAGTTAAAGAAACCATCCTATAGTATCACATAAATAACTAAAACATCCTATGGAATAGTCTTTCATCATATTCTTTGTTATCATCCATGGAAAGGTACAATTAAGCAACCAATCCAAGCTATAAACATCATAGAGTAGCTCCTTAGACCATGTGTGAGAAAATATTTCACCGCATATGATCTTTAAATATTAGCTTTATAAGACCCATAGTCATTATCCTTATGCTAGAAATGTCATACTATTAATGGAAATAGTTTTAAAAGTGTGATCTATAATTATTAATGGCATATCCGAATATCATACTAATCAAGGCCTAATTTAGAAAAATAGCCCAAAATTATTGATGGCAAATCTAGATGTCATTCATGTCATGTGGCCAAGCTTCATGGAATATATAAATACCTTCATCTATAAGCTTACTTAAGTCATAATCATTACTTTCATAAACCATGCATAATTTCAATAAATCATAGTTCATAAGCTTCATCATGTGTTCATATTCAAAAATCATGGATCATGTATGGGTTCATATGAAATCAACTCAAAAACATGTAATTTCTTCAATTCATGCATAAATAGATAGAAAACAATCGATTGAATCATAATTGAAAAGAACTCATGAATATTGAATACAACCCTAACTTTCAATTGAGAATCCTAACTTGTAAAATTGGAGATTTTGAGAACCCTGTGGAGGAAAGGACTACATAGGTGAATAATAACATATCTTGGAGTTCAAAGCCCAATTCCTACGGTGGATTTGAGATCTTGGTGATTTAAACCCTAACTTTCTCTTCCTTGGCCTTAAAGAAAATTTTGAGAAGGAACTTGGAGGGAATTTGGGAATTAGGAGAATGGGTTTAAAGTAGGTAGATCTAGGACTTAAAGTCTTTATATAGGCCTTAGGATTGAGGCAAAAACGACATAGTATAGGCTGAAAATAATTAGAAAAAGATCAAAAAGTCCCTAATAAATAACTGCCAGAATTCTCTACTATTTGGACCTAGGGTGTGTAGGACTTTCTACCCTCAAAATTTCACTAAGTCTTGGACTCACCTGCGAGACCTATCTGCAACTTGTACATAGGAAAACAGACTGTCCTGGTGAACCGTAAAAAGGATATTAAGACTTGATTTTAGAAAATTATTTTCCCTCTTCATATGATTGTCATCTACAGCCCGTAGAAGTTTCTACGGTTCGTAGGTGGTACCCGTAAAGAACCAGACTGCAGTTCAAAAAAATTGTTTTATTTCTCTTCCGAAATTCGAGGTGTTACAAATCAAATCTCTTTTTTTGTATGAAAAATAGAATTAAAGAAATTGTGTTGATTATGAACCGTTAATCGACAAAGAAGGGAACACAACATATTCAAGTTATTACATTAATTATATGCTTTGTTTTATCATACATTGAATAGAATTAGGATTTATATCTTCTTTTCTTATTAATTTTATTTTGAATAGTTGAGTTTATTGTTCTTTTCAAAGTAATTTGAAGAAAAAATAGTGGGGATAGAGAAACAACTTAAAGAATGGGTCAAATATTTAATCTCTCAAAGAGTTCCGTTAATATACATCTAAACTATTTGTATTTAAAAAAATGGACAAAGACCAAGCATAATAAATTTTTGAATATTTAAATGACTAAAATCGTAAGTGTGTAGTTAACGGACCAAAGCTTATAAGTCTTTGAATACTTAAAGGACAAGAACCGATAAGTGTATAGTTAAGGGACCAAAGCTGATAAGTTTTTGAATAGTTAAAGGACTAAATCCGACAAAAATATAGTTAATGGATCATGTTAAACCTACTTTTATAGTTAAGGGACCAAAGTTGATAAGTTTTTGAATAGTTAAAGGACTAAATCCGACAAAAATATAGTTAATGGATCATTTTAAACCTACTTTTATAGTTAAGGGACTATTTATGGCATTTTCTCTATATTTGACTGTGGTCAATTCATAATCATAAAAGTCACTAATTCAACTTAGACATCCAAATGACTTCAAAGGCCCTTCGGACCCATCCAAGCTATCCAACTAAGTCTGAAAACACCATATATATGGCCCTATAGGATCTTTCACACCTTGATTTTGAACTCACTAACCCCAAATGTTGACATTGGTCAACTATTAGGGTGTGTTTGGTATGGTTTTCCATGTTTGGTTGGTTTAAAATATTTAGAAAATATTTTTCAAATCAACTCATTTTCCTCAAAATTAAGGAAAATGACTTTCCTTCCAAAATTAAAGAAAATGTTTTCCTAATCAACTCATTTTCATCCTTCAATTTTTTTTCTTACCCTATCCATACCCCATACCCGACCCTCCTTACTCAAAAAAAATTTAAATTTTCAAATATATTTTTATTCCTACCCCCAAACCACCCACCCCCCCATCAAACAAAAAAATAAAAAATAAGAATTATTTTTTAAAATGTTTCAAATTTTAAGCTTTTTTACCTCACCCAACCCCCTGCCCCCCCTCCGCCCCAACAAAAAAATTGCTTTCGAAAAAATTTCAAATTTAATTTTTTAAAATTTTTTTATGCCACTCCCCCGCCACCCCTACCAAAAAAAATTAAAAGACATTATTTTTAAAAAGTATTTCAAATTTAATTTATTTTTTTTTTTTTACGCCACCCCCACTGAAGCCACCTCCGTCAATTTTTTTTAAAAAAAAATTGTTTTTAAAAATATATTTCAAATTTAAATGTTTTTCATTTTTACATCACCCCTACCCCCCCCCCCCCAACCCTGACCATTCTCGTAAAAAAATATT
>JAJOOO010001809.1:0-25756 GCA_029582685.1 Solanum piurae
AGGGAAATGGTAATGGGGCAATAAAACCCATTCTTCTTCAGTTGCTCCACCAGACAGAATTGCACCTAGAGGGGCTACTTACGGTACTGGCGGAGGAACAAACCACTTAAATGCTATCAACAGTCGCCAAGAGCAAGAGGATTCACCAGATGTTGTCACTGGTATGATTCAAGTCTTTGAATATACTGTTTATGCCTTGCTAGATCCAGGAGCGAGTTTATATTTTGTAACTCTATATGTTGCTATGAACTTTGATGTTATTCCTGAGTAACTTAGTGAACCATTCAGTGTCTCTACGCCTATTGGTGAGTCTATTCTAGCAGAGAGAGTCTATCGTGATTGTCCTGTTTCCATCAATCACAAGAGTACCATGACTGATTTAATTGAGTTAGACATGGTAGATTTTGATGTCATTCTTGGTATGGACTGGCTTCATGCCTGTTATGCCTCAGTTGATTGTAGAACTCGATTAGTCAAGTTTCAGTTTCCAAATGAGCCAGTCTTAGAGTGGAAGAGCAGTCCAGCAGTGCCTAAGGGACATTTCATTTCGTACTTTAAGGCAAGGAAGTTAGTTTCTAAGGGGTGTGTCTATCACTTAGTCCGAGTTAATGACTCAAGTGTTGAGGTACCTCCTATTTAGTTAGTTCCAGTTGTAAAAGAGTTTCCAGAAGTCTTTCTAGATGATCTTCCCGGAGTCCCTCCTGAGAGAGATATAGACTTCGGTATAGATCTTCTTCTAGATACTCGTCCGATATCTATTTTGCCATATAGAATGGTACCAGTAGAGTTGAAAGAGTTAAAAGAGCAGTTAAAGGATCTATTAGATAAGGGCTTAATTCGACTAAGTGTCTCACCTTGGGGTGCTCCGATCTTATTTGTGAGAAAGAAACATGGTTCCCTTAGGATGTGTATAGATTACCATCAGTTGAACAAGGTTACTATCAAGAACAAGTATCCTCTTCCAAGGATTGATGATCTTTTCAATCAGCTTCAGGGTGCTTCTTGTTTCTCAAAAATTGACCTCAGATCAGGTTACCATCAGTTGAGAGTAAGGGAATGAGATATTCCAAAGACAGCTTTCAGGACCCATTATGGTCTTTATGAGTTTATGGTCATGTCGTTCGGTTTAACCAATGCACATGCAGTGTTCATGGACCTTATGAATAGAGTATTCAAACCTTATTTAGATATGTTTGTTATCATCTGCATTGATGCCATACTAATCTATTCAAGGAATGAAGAAGATCATGCTAGTCATCTAAGAATAGTTCTTCAGACTTTGAAACATAAAGAGTTATATGCTAAATTCTCTAAGTGTGAATTTTGGCTTGAGTCTGTGGCATTCTTAGACCATATTATTTCTAAAGAGGGAATTGAAGTTGATACTCAGAAAATTGAGGCAGTGCAGAATTGACCTAGACCCACATCTCCAACTGATATTCAGAGTTTCTTGGGTTTGGCTGGCTATTATAGAAGGTTTGTAGAGGGGTTCTCGTCTATTTCATCCCCGTTGACCAAGTTAACTCAGAAGACAGTGAAATTTCAATGGTCTGAAGCTTGTGAGAAAAGCTTTTAGGATTTGAAAAAGAGGTTGACTACTGCCCTAGTTTTAACCTTACCAGAAGGTACTCAAGGTTCTGTGGTGTACTGTGATGCATGTAGAGTTGGTTTGGGTTGTGTCTTAATGTAAAATGGCAAGGTTATAGCTTATGCCTCCAGACAGTTTAAAGTTCATGAGAAGAACTACCCAACCCATGACTTAGAGTTGGCTGCTGTAGTATTTGCTTTGAAAATATGGCGCCATTATCTTTATGGTGTTCATGTGGATGTGCTCACTGATCACAAGAGTCTTCAATATGTGTTCACTCAGAAAGAGCTTATTCTCAGACAAAGAAGGTGGTTAGAATTACTCAAGGATTATGACATGAGTATTCTTTATCACCCAGGTAAGGCTAATGTTGTTGCTGATGCCTTAAGCAGGCTGTCTACGGGTAGTACTGCCTATTTTGAGGAAGAAAAGAGAGAGTTAGCGAAATATGTGCATAGACTTGCATGCTTAGGAGGCCGATTAATAGATTCCACAGAAGGAGAAGTAGTGGTGTTGAATGGGGCTGAATATTCATTAGTGTCAGAAGTGAAAGAAAAGCAAGACCAAGATCCCATTTTGCTTGAATTGAAGGCAAATATTCATAAGCAAAAAGTATTAGCTTTTGAACAAGGGGGAGATGGTGTATTGAGATATCAAGGTAGATTGTGTGTACCTATGGTGGATGGACTCCAAGAGAGGATCATGGAGGAGCTCTAGATATTCAATTCATCCAGGTTCCACAAAGATGTATCGTGACTTAAGAGAGGTTTATTGGTGGAATAGCATGAAGAAGGGCATTGCAGAATTTGTCGCTAAGTGTCCAAATTGCCAACAAGTGAAAGTAGAGCACCAAAGGCCCGGTGGTTTGGCTCAGAATATAGAACTTCCAGAATGGAAGTGGGAGATGATCAATATGGATTTCATCACAGGTTTACCAAGGTCTTGCAGATAACATGATTCTATTTGGGTGATTGTCGACAGAATGACAAAATCAGCCCACTTTTTGCCGGTAAAGACTACCCATTCAGCAGAGGATTATGCCATGTTATATATTCAGGAGGTGGTAAGACTTCATGGAGTCCCTATTTTGATTATATTAGATAGGGGTGCACAATTTACTGTATAATTTTGGAAGTCATTCCAAAAAGGCTTGGGTTCAAAGGTGAACTTAAGTACTGCCTTTCATCCTCAGATTGATGGGCAAGCAGAGTGCACTATTCAAACTTTAGAAGATATGTTGAGGGCTTGTGTGATTGATTTCAAAGGGAATTGGGATGATCACCTAACTCTCATTGAGTTTGATTACAACAACAGTTACCACTCTAGCATCCAAATGGCTCCTTATGAAGCTCTCTATGGGAGAAGATGCAGATCTCTTATTGGATGGTTTGAAGTTGGTGAAACTGGGTTGATAGGACCAGATTTAGTTCACCAAGCTATGGAGAAGGTGAAAGTGATTCAAGAGAGGTTGAAAATGGCACAGAGTCGTCAGAAATCCTTCACTGATGTTAGGAGAAGGGAGTTAGAGTTTGAAGTGGATGATTGGGTATACTTAAAAGTTTCACCCATGAATGGGGTTATCAGGTTTGGTAAGAAGGGGAAGCTTAGTCCCCGATATATTGGACTTTATAGAATAGCCAAGAGGATTGGTAAAGTAGCTTATGAGTTGGAGCTACCACAAGAGTTAGCAGCGGTTCATCCGGTATTTCACGTCTCCATGTTGAAGAAGTGCATGTGCGATCCTTCATTGATCATACCAACTGAAAATATTGGGATCAAGGATAGCTTATCTTATGAGGAGATTCCTGTTCAGATTCTAGATCGCCAAGTTCGCAAGTTGAGAACAAAGGAGGTAGCATCAGTCAAAGTCTTTTGGAGGAACCAATTTGTTGAGGAAGCTACTTGGGAAGCTGAGGAGGATATGAAGAAGAGGTATCCACATCTCTTTGAATCCGAAGAAAGTGCAGAACAAGGTACTAATTTTCTTCTTAGTGCTCTTTAAATTATGAGTGAGCATGTTGTTTGTTTGCATTTGCTTGTTGGGTGTTTGAATTTGATGTTACACCCTAAGCCTAGTAAGAGTAATCTCATTCGAGGACGAAAGTTTCCAAGGGGGAGATATTGTAACATCTCGCGACTAGACAGAACTAGAAGGAAGTTTAAAATCTGGAAATAGTTATTTTTGGGAAGAATTTAAAAATATGGAAATTTGGTAAAGGTGTTAAAGTGAGTTTTTGGTCAACTTCAAACGTCCATAATTCCTAGCTCAGGATGAGTTAGGTGTGATTCCAGATATGGTTGGAAATCCCTTGGAATGATCTTTCCAACTTCACCAAGTTTGTGTGATTCTGAGTTCGTATGAATTAGTTATGCCCTTCGAAAGTTGGGCTATTCAAATAAGGAAAGTCCAATCCAGATTTTAAAAGGGTAGTTTGGTATTTTCCTTACCCAACTTAATTAATTTGTTTTTAGGAGTATAATTGGGTAAATTCAGATTTTAGTCAGTTTTAGAAAAGTGAATTTCACGCTAGGGCTTGGAGAAAAGAGAAAGGAGAAGGGGAAGCAAGAACGTTCAAGATTCGTTCAAGATTCGTTGAGATTAGCTTATGGATTTCGTCGGGGTGATCCCTACAAGGTATGTGAGATCACATAGCATTGGGTTAATTTTCCCACGCGCCAATCATGATTTATTTCAGTGAATTTAAGTTCTTGAAACCTTAGAAATTGAGTTCTTGATGGGTTTGTTGAAGTTCCATTAGATTCTTGTTTTGTTGAATTCGTTGAACGCTTATTTGATCCTAATCTATGATTTTGGGTTCGATTTTGAGTAGAATCTGATAAACTTTAAACATTTAATCGATTCTAAGTGTTGGGTAAAAGAACCCATGGAGTTTAGAGGGTTTAGAGCTGAAAAAAAGAAGAAGAAGATTTCGTCGGTAAAAGAACCCATGGAGTTTAGAGGGTTTAGAGCTGAAAAAAAGAAGAAGAAGATTTCGTCGGACGAAATCCGACACTGCCCCCGCGTCGCGGAGCTGGCTCCCAGATTTGAGAATTTTTGTTTCACGTCGTGGAGCTGTCATGGAGCGTTCTGCCTCAAAAGTCATTTTCGAAACTAAAATTTTAAAGCTTCTCCGCGTCGCGGACCCACCGTAAGATTTTGACTTCCTATCATTTGCTCATGTTTAGCTATCTAATATCATTCCTAAACATCATGAGATCTTTCCAATCGCAAATCACAATCCTTGAATCCATAATTCAATTCAAGGACCAGTTAAAAGTCAAGTCAAGAGCAGTTACGTTCAAAGTCTAGAGAAGTCAAGAGTCAAGTTAAGAGAAGTTCATAAAGTTTTCCAAAAGTCTTTTGCAAACGTTTTAACCTTGTTTTAAGACTTATGTTTTGAGTTCAGTAAAGAGTACAATTGAAGTTCATTTCTTCAAAAGTATATGGAAACTAAGTATTCCCAAAGAGATTTAAAATGTTTTCACATTTAAATAAGAACGGAAACTGAGATTTCCAAAGGTCCTTCGGGCTAGCTTTCAGAAAAGAGTAATCGCTTTCTAAATTAAGAAAAAGGGGAAACTTTAATTTCCAAGATAGACTTTGAGCTAAGGTTTTGAGAATTAATCTCAAATCACAAAAGAAGTATGTTTTTAAACATAAGAGCTAATATTATTATATTTTTGGGAGTAGTATTGAGCACCGATATGGGGGAGAGTTCAGACAACTCACAACCCCCATAAACCATGTAGCCATCATGGGTAGAAAAGGGTCATACTTTTTAAATGATTCCTTTAGTGCTTTTTAGCATAGACTAGTGGATCCACTTAGTAGTTCAGGTCCTATGACCTTGGCAAGGTATAGGATGCTCTGGCAGCGTGAGGGAAATCGTTGTATAATCACAATAGCTATTACATGATGGTTGTCGATTAGAGAAACTCCCACAGAAGTTATTGTATTCTTATATACACAGTTATTTATATTTTTACATATATTTTAGAGTTATATTGTATCCTTGCATCCACACAGAGTTGACAACATGTTTTTAAACAGTTTGTTTCTTTATGTTGCTCTTATTTTAAATTGCTTTATATTGAAATGAGTTCAGTCATGTTGAGTTTAGTTGAGCTATGTAAGTTCTTCAGTTTCTTTTAGATCCTTCTCAAGCCTATGTTGTTTTAGCATTCCAACTCGCATACCAGTACATTCAATGTACTGATGCCAGTTGGCCCTGCATCGTCTTATGATGTAGATAGAGGTAACTAGGATCGGCATCCGGCGCACCGTTGATCCAGTTGAGCACTTCAGAGTCAGTGGTGAGCCTCCATGCATTCCGGCGGACTCCTTTATTGCTTTTAGGTCTTTTCAGTATTTCATTTTTTAGGATGATCGGGGGTCCTGTCCCGACACCCATCTTAGTTGTTTTAGAGGCTTCATAGACAGTCATATGTTAGTTCTTTAGTCTTTTCATTGTCATTATTCCATGTTGAGACTTGAGTTTGCCTTAATGGCCAGTTGAATGTTCTTTTATAACATTCTAGTTTATTATATAAACCTATTTTTGTTGAGTTTAAGTCTTCCACTGAGTAAGTAAGCCAGGTCAGGGGTTCGCTTGGGCCAACAATGGTTCTCGAGTGCCAGTCCCGCCCAGAGTGTAGGCGCGGGGAGTGACAACATGTGACTTCTAGATTTTGTGAGGAATTCTATTGTATATAGATTTTTCCTTGCTTCCATTTCTATCTTATTTTATTGTCTAGTGTTAGTTATGCTTAGTTCTACCCTTAAACCCATTACTTGTCGTTCTGGGTACCGGTTGACTTACATACTAGTGGGTTATAGTAGGTTTAATCATGACTCGAGGAATCGCATCGTGACATGTTACTGCTCAAAGAATCCCCCACAAACATGAATATTTTGCTTCCGAAGTTCTTCTGGAAATTTTCACCATTGAACCTCCATACACCATAATCCATAAAATTGAATATAAATAAATTATGTGACATTAATTTCAAGGGTCAAACTTTCAAGAGTCAAACAAAAAACTAAAAAGTTGAAATTAAAAAGTTTGACCCTTGAAATTAGTGTCACATAATTTGTGATACAACAATATACCAGTATAATCTAACAAGTGGGGTTTTGAGAGGGAAGTGTGTACGCATCTGAAACACGCCAACACAACTACACCTCACTCCTAGACACGTTGCAAGTTGGGGTCGACTATATGAATATTATTGGTCATTTAATCTCATTTCATAACACCGTCATACTAACAACAATAATAACAACAACAAAGGGATAAATCACTGAATTTAGCTTCAATATAGAAAGAAATTTCTTACTTTGGGAAGTCACAATCAGTAGGCTGCCATCTATATTTGAGATAAAATTTATCTTTTCTTCCATTTTTGATGCAATTTAGGCATTGGTCTATAAATTGACACTTTAAAGAATCATAAATTGGATAAGATTCATCAAAAATCCAAATTCCGTCAAAAAGCTCACAGCTCCTCAATTGTTGTTCTTCATAAGATAGTGCTATTAATAGTTAATAGATGTAAAAAAAACGGTAAATTTTGGTACTTTTTTACTAGACATGGTGAAAAATTTAGAACTCAAATTGAAAGCTCTAAAATTGGGTAAAATAAAAAAGAAATTTGTATTGTTTTATGATAAATTAGCGTATTTTGGGATTACAGTGTAAAATGCACTAATTAGTAAAGTAAGCAATTGAATAATGTGTAAGGGATGCCTTCTAACATTCTTTGTGTGAATGCTATGTACTCCCTTTCTTTTTTAATCTACTTTCCATGATTCAAATTATCTGTCGTGGTTTTTCTTTTACGTCTCTTATACTTTATTTAGAGGATTGTATCATTGTTCATCATTAAGTAATGCTATATTTCAACAATTCGCAAAATAAGCATTCAAGAAAAGTACGATATGCCATAACATTACTGTACAAAAAGAAGATAAAAATGAAATAGGATTTAAAATAAGAAAAAGAAAGAGAAAAGTAATGCAATTATACTTAATCGGTTATTACATAAAATGATATTTTTCATTGTTACATAATTATGAGTTTATCATTACGATAAATAAAATTTAAAATAAACATTATATTTAATCTAACAACACAATACAATATGTAACAACCATCCAAACATGTTGTTAAGAAAACATTAGTTGTATTGTATTTCACACAATCAAATACAGTGTATTTCCATTTGTCTATAGATTGTAAAATTAAAACTTGAATAGTTATAATTTTTAGAACTTGAAATTGTGTTTGAATATGCATTATGCTTGAATTTTTTTTGAAGTTTTGTGAGTTCGACCAACTAACCCATTACAGGTGAAAACAAGGAGTAATAGAGATAAGATGTCCAATAGTGATCAATGATAGAGAAAATATTGTTTTGGAATATTAGATCTGTTAATACTCAGAAATCTTTCGAGAGGCTAATGGATTTAAATAGAAGACATCACTACTCATTCATTGCTCTAGTAGAACCTTTTCAAGATCCAATAGAAATAGATCAGTACAGAGGAAAGTTGGGGTTCAGTCATGCGGGAGTAAATACTTCGGGGAAGGTTTGGGTTTTTTGGAGAGAAGACTGGATTGGAATTATAGGATTAGATTCGATTCAGCAAGTCACTCTGAAGTTCCGCAAGCACAATAAAAGTTTCCTTATCTCAGCAGTCTATGCTAGATGTAATATGATGGAGAGACTTGAATTATGGGAAGAATTGGAAAGGATTGGGGAAGGTGGACATTTACCTTGTATTATAGGGGGTGATTTCAATGTTATCCTAAATGAAGAAGAAAAGTTGGGAAATTTAAGCTTCACTCAAAACGAAGCTATGGATTTTGCACTTTTCATCAACAATTGTGGCCTGACAGATCTAAAGTTTGTGGGAAGCAAGTATACTTGATGGAATGGTCGAATAGAAGAAGATTTCATCTTTAAGAGTTTGGACAGGGTTTTAGTGAATCAGGTCTTCATGGAGATCTTCCCATCATCAGAGATCCACCATCTGATCAGACAAGGATCCGATCATGCACCACTACATATGTGTTGTAATTCTGAAACTGAACCAGTGATAAAGACATTTAGATTCTTAAACTTTTGGACAAAGCACCATCAATTTAAGGAGATTGTATTACAAAATTGGACACTGGATTTTGTTGGAAGCCCTTTTGTAGTCTTTCAGGCAAAGCTAAAGAAAGTAAAGAAGGCCCTAGTAGCTTGGAGCAAGGAGGTATTTGGTAATGTATTTCATCAAATTTCCACAATACAAGATGTTATAAAGGTAAAAAAGATTCAACTTGAAATACAGCCCTCAGACAGATATACGGCTGAGCTGCACAAAATGGAAGCTGAACTGAAAAAATACTTTAGATTGGAGGAAGAATTTTGGAAGCAAAAAGCAGGGATGAAATGGTTCACAGAAGGAGACATGAACACAAAATTCTTTCATTCATATGTAAAGGGGAGGAGGAAAAAACTTCATATCGTGGAAATTGAAAATGATCAAGGGGTTACAATACAATCTAATGAGCAGATTGGGGAGGAGTCCGTGAGGTTCTTTTCAGAACAATTCAAGGAAGAGAGCCTAGAGAGGGACAACTCAATGTTAGAACACATTCCGAGTAGTATCACAGAATCCGAGAATAAGGAAATGGAGAAATTTCCAGAGCCAGAAGAAGTTAAAATGGTGGTATTTGAGTTAAGTGGTAGTAGTGCGTGTGGTCCGGATGGCTTTTCTGGCCTTTTCTTTCAATGTTGTTGGGATATAGTGGGTGAAGATAATATAAGTCTGGTGAGAGCATTTTTTTGTGGGCAAGAACTGCCTAAATATGTCACTCACACTAATTTGGTTTTGGTTCCAAAAAAGGAGGTGGTCAAGAGATTCTCAGATCTGCGTCCGATCAGCCTAAGTTCATTCACGAATAAAATAATCTCCCAATTGCTTGTTACATGAAAGGATGATTTATATTTTGCCAAAAATCATTTCTAATATGCAATCCGGATTTGTCAAAGGGAGGAGTATCACAAAAAACCTATTATTGACACAAGATATTATCAGAGATATACATTTGAGGAATAAACATATTAATGTGGTGGTAAAGCTAGATATGGCTAAGGTATACGATAGTGTCATGGATATTCCTGACCAAAGTTCTGAGGAAATTTGGTTTCTCTGAAGTAATTATTGACATGATATGGCGACTAGTTCAAACAACTGGTACTCAGTGCTTATAAATGGTAAATCTCACGGTTTCTTTCAATTTACCAGGGGTTTAAAACAAGGAGACCCGCTGTCCCCAACCTTGTTTATCATTGCGGCAGAAGTCTTAGACAGAGCACTTAACATGTTACATGATGATGAAGAATTCAAAGGTTTTGGATTGCCAAAGTGGAGTCCTCGAATTAATCACATGTCTTATGCTAATGACACAATTCTCTTTTGCTCAGGAGATAGAAGGTCGGTAATTATGATGATGAAAGTACTAAGGGATTTTGAGAACACCTCTGGCAAATGATCAACAAATCAAAGAGTTTATTTTACCTACATGATAAAACTCCCTTTATAGTGGCAATTAGAATGAGAAGACTGATGGGTATTCGTCAAGGGAGTTTTCCATTCGCATTTTTGGGATGCCCAGTCTATTATGGAAGAAAGAATTCTGGTTATTTTGAAGAGTTAGTAAGGAAAATCACTAGGAGAATACTCACATGGCATAAAAAATTCTTGTCTTTTGGGGGGAAAATATGTACTAGTTAACCATGTTTCACAATCTATTCCAGTGTACATGTTATCTGCAATGAACCCACCAAAAAGGTAATTGAGAAAATACATCAAATATTTGCAAAATTCTTTTGGGGAAAGGTAGTTGGTGTTAAAGAGAAACAATGGGTAGCTTGGGAAGAGATGTGTTACCCAAGGAAGGAAGGTGGACTTGGATTCAGATCCCTGCATGATGTAAACACTGCTATGTTTGTGAAGCTTTGGTGAAATTTTTGAGTTTTCGACAAACTAAATTTGGGGTAAATACATATGGAACAAATATTGCAAGAAGCTGCATCCTGTAATTGCTAGAAATACAGGGGCCTCACATGTTTGGAGGAAAATGATCATTGTTAGAGACGAGATTGTACAAGATATATGGTGACAGGTTAAGGCTGGAAATTCTAGTTTCTAGTTTGATAACTGGACTCGACAAGGGGCCCTATATTTCACAGAAGAGGGGATAATTAGAGAAGAAGATTTGGAAGTGAAAGATTTTATTATCAATGGAGAATGGAATACACAAAAGCTACGGTCCTATATTTGTGAGGAGATGGTCGTGTATATCACACAAAGTATTAAGCCTTTCACGGATGAAGAATGTATTGATAAGGCCTGGTGGCTTGGGAACAAGCAAGAATAGTTCATAGTGGGATCAACTTTCAATAATTTAAGGAGGAAAAGAGGGGAAGTGGAATGGGTGCGGAATATTTGGATAAAGGGCCTTCCTTTTGAGATAGGTTTCTTTCATTGGAGAATTTGGAGAAAGAGAATAGCAACTGATGACAACCTTAAATATATGAGGCTCTAGGTGGTTTCCAAATGTTATTGCTGTGAGAGAGGAGACTTGGAGACCATGACTCATTTATTTCTAACAACTTTCATAGTTCGAAAGCTATGGAAGCAGTTTGCTTCTTGTGCAGGGATAAACATTGAAGGACTACACCTTCAACAACTCATAGTAAAGTGGTGGGAACACAAGACATCCAACAAATTAGAACAAGTGTTAAAGGCTATCCCAGCTATTATAATGTGGGAATTATGGAAGAGGCGAAATGCAATAAGACATCGAAAGGGATATTCTTTCAACAAGATGAGTTCTCAATGTCACATGACAATATTCCAGTTGATAAGAGTTATGTTCCTTTGGCTTAAGCAAGTCCCAAATCAATGGAAGGACATGGTGGAGATGCTACATATATACAAACCTACTCTTTATTTTCATATAGTGAGCTTAAAGCCATCGAAAGAGGGATGCATAAAGTGCAATACTGACGGAGCTAGCAGAGGAAACCCAGGGCAGAGTACATATGGATTCTATATTAGAAATAGTGAAGGAGATCTAATTTATGCGGAAGCACATAACATATGAGTGGCTACGAACATGGAAGCAGAGGCTACAACTATATGGAAGGCATTACAGTTTTGCCTTAGTCAGAACTACCAACAGGTAAACCTGGAAACAGATTCTCTTGCATTGAGAAATATGTTGGCCCATAACTGGAAAAACCCATGGGAAGCAGGTGATCATATAAAAAATGAATGTCATAATCAGACATATTTTTAGGGAAGCTAACTAGTTAGCAGACTACATTGCTAGTTTAGCTATGGACAAGGAGGAAAAACAACAATTCTAGCACTACAATCAAATACCAAGTAAGGGAAGGAGAATTATTAATATTGACAAACAACAAATTCCTTCGCTCAGATTTAAAGGAAAATCAACATTATCAACTACGACTAACATGATTAGTTACAGATTTGAAGCCACAAAGTTTCACAGCAATATGTACAAATTAGAGTAGCACTATAGGAGGAGCAAAAGGGTTGTGAGTGAACTACCTAATCTAAGCCATGCGAGTCAGTCAAGGAACCAGATTTACTTTGCTTTGGTCATTTGTATCCGGCTAGGAGTCCAAAAGGATGAAGCGCGGGAGCACTGGATTCACTCCTGTTCATCTTCAACTACAGAAAGATATATGTGAGAGCTTGAACAGCTAACCACAAAAGAGGATGGAAAATGGGTATTTACAAGAATTGCAAAACTGACATACACAGTTCCTACTCTCCTTCGAGTTCAGCTTAGAAATGACAAAGGGAAAAAATACATACCTTTGTAAGCTGATCTTGAATTGCCATGGAGAGAACCACGCATTGAGGATATTTATCACCCAAAAGAGAAGAAGGAGAAGACTGCGGTTGGGGGTCACAAGGAGGAACATCTTCAAAAGGGCGGAGTGGATAAAGAGGAGGAAGAAGATTCAGAATAGGAAACCCAATTTTTAGGGGACTTGTTTTATATACCTGAGCTGGTCACTTTTGGGCTGCTCAGATCGTTTATTCCCGTTTTGTTTGGATAGTGGCCCTTTTGGGTCCACCAGATGAATTTTAATAAAGGACCATGAGTCTAAAATTCGATTTAAAAAAGACCAATTTTTGGAACTTCAATTTTTTTGAAGATAGGTTTTAAAAATCTATGGTCAAACATATGTTTGAAGATAAATTTTCAAAATTTATGGTCAAACAAGTATTTGATAATACATTTTCAAATCTATGGTTAAACATACATTTGAAGAGAAACTTTCAAAATTTATGGTCAAACAAATATATGAGAATACATTTTCAAAATATATGGTCAAACAAATATTTGAGGAGTAATTTCCAAAATCTTATCCAAAATATATGATCAAACACTAGTATAATCATTGTTCATTAAATATTTACTCTATTTACATCTTATGTCTCCATAATTGAGGTATTTATAGTGTTAAAAAACAATTACTATTAAAGTAATGAGAAGAAAAAAATAATTAAATTTTTCTTGATCTTCTAAATTGACAATATATAATTTAACTATTTTTTTATATATCACAATAGAGAATTATAAATGAAAAAAGTATTTATTTGTCTTTCTTTCTTTTTTAGTCTTTTTTCTTAAAAAGTTTAATTGTGATTTTTTAATTTCAACAGTATACGTGACATATTAAAATAACAATATTAGAAAATATTTTGATACATTATAATTAACTTTATTTCAAGATCATAAAAAAATTTAAAATTATTAATAAAATTTTATATCCAATCAAATTAAAATACATAAAATAAAACAAAAAAAATATCGGACACAAAAATTAGCCTGGTCACATGATTTATACTTTTACTAAATTATACATTTTCCATATTAAGGAAACACAATCTTTACTTATCTTTGTCAGTAAAGAGAGGGTTTATTTTTTTTCTTTAGGTACCAACATAAATTCAAATTTAATTGACCTTCAAATAAAAATATCAAATCTTAAATGGAAAACTGTGACATCCCTCCCTTTCAAAATGCCTAAATTAATTCATACCTTCGTGGAAAGGCAAAGAGTGATTAATAAATTAAGTATGATGTGTGATGTCATATTTTAAGTGTTTAATGGTCGTATCTCAAGTTTTGAAGTTAAGCAAGTTGCGAAATAAAAATTGGCAAAAAAGTTATCGCAAGTTTCGTTTTAATGATTTCTCTGAAATTTGGGTAAAATGTCTCATACCTTTACTCCTAGTATATAAAGAGTAATGGGACCCATGACTATCAAATCGAAGGTTTATGATTCTAGTATCTAAAACATCAAATTTTTTGTCCATAAAGCTTAGAATATATAGATATTCACCTTTATGTAACGACTGCGCAACAAAGGTGGCTAGTGGGCCCCTAGGTCGGTGGAAGGTTATAAGATCCCATCTTCTTCATTCTAATTCTTTTCTAGTTCGTTCAAGCCCATCAAAATCAGAGATTTACACCCTTAATCACTCGTATACATTGATAATCTCATCTTATATCTTTAATGAAAATTGCTCTACGTCTCGAGCTCATCTTTTTGATATAGTTTTCTTTGTGGATTGTGTGACATACCTCCGTGGTGGTTGTGGCAGCAGGGATCTTTCTGTGTTTTGAGATTTGATCTGTATTTTGAGCTTAAGATCAAGGTAATACCGTCCTTTCATTGATTCTAGCTTTGATAAACCACAAATAGTAAGTTGCAACAAAAATCCGTATCCTTTGTCAAATTATCGTGGTACCTGTTCTTGTATGTTGATTGTGGTCATTCCTTATTGCAGTATGGAGGGGGTTTCCGATTAGAAGTTGATTAGACACTAGAATTCACCAAAAAAGGTATGTTAAGACTATTCCCATCTTTCAGCATGTTTTTTTACAATGTAAGGAGATTGTTGTTATCGTTGATGTACTCGTAGCTATAATTGTTATTAGTTGGCAACTAGAGTTGTTATATTCCTCCCTTTAGGGATTCTTATTTTGTTGGTAGCGACCCTATGTTGGGCATGGCTTAGAAATTATTCGTATAGGTTTTTATAACTAAATTCCTCAATTTCAGCCTATTGAATTGTTATTATTGCCCTTGGGGCTATTGTGGTTAGCTGCAAGAATGTGTTCTTTGCCTACGTGGCTATGTTTTCTACTAAGAGGGTTATGTGATCTTAGTCTACTGGGCTATGTTGATGCCTAATAGGGCTACGTGATCTTTGCCTAGGGGGCTATGGTGTTGTCTAAGAGGGCTATGAGATCTTTGCCTATGAGACTATGTTGTTGCCTAAGAGGGCCATGGAATCTTTTGTTACGGGGCTAGGTTGTTGCCTAAGAGGCTATAAAATCTTTTTCTACGGGGCTATATTGATGCCTAAGAGGGCCATGTGACTGCCTGCGGGGCAAGGGGACTACCAATAGAGGTATATAGATTGAATTCGCATGGGCTTATGAGGCCTATCTAGCTGGCTAGTTTGTTGTTTGTGCCTGCCGTAACATTATCAGTGATAAGTTTACAAAATGTCAGTTTCTATAAGGCGTAGACAGAGATAAATACATCCCCTTTTTTTCTATAATTAGCAAACCAAATTCTATCAAGCATGCCATTGTTGAAAGATTTTGGTAGATCAACAAAACACAAATTAGACAGTGTTAAACTTCAAGTTCTCAATGAACACAACCCATATTATAATAGGTGAAAGTGACTAAAGTTGATCCTTACTTGACATTATCTTGTAATCTCTACCAAGCTGCTTAGCTATATACTTTACAAAATCAAGGGCATAGATAATGCCGAAGCAAGAAATATCCAACTTTTTCCTATAAAAAAGTTTGAATCTTTGAAGTACCCTTCATTGTATAAATGAGTCACAAACATCACCATATCAGGTGAAAGCTCTTTTTACGCAGTATGATCCTCCATATTCAACGACGTTGACTTTCTTAATTCTGCACTCTCATTCCTCCTCATCCACAAACAATTCGTTTAACTTTTTAAGCTTTCCCTCATTTTTCGACACCCTATTATCATTCCTAGAGTCCACCTTCTATTAACTTTTTTAACTTTCTTCATCCACTATCATGGACATTATCAGTTTACAAACTATTATTAGCTTCTATGTGTGCACAATGCAAGGACAAATACTTTCTATATTTTCCCAATAATTAGCATACTGAATTTGATAAGAAAATATCCTTGTTAAAAATTTCAGTAGATTAACAAACCACAAATAGGATAATAAATTTGATGAATAAATGTAACACGCAGAAAACTAATAGTAGCAATATTCAATATGAAAATGGGTGAATTTAACTAATTTGATCCTTACTTAGCAATCTCTAGGTGGTTTCTGCCAAATTGCTTAGTTGCACACATCAAAATATCACGGGCATAGCTATTCTCGAAGTAAGTAATACTAAAATTACTCCTAGTAAAAAAGTTTGAATCTCTAGAGTACCCTTTATTGTATAAATGAGTCACAAACATCACCATATCAGGTGAAAGTTCTTTGTACACATTATGATCCTCTATACTCATTGACATTGACTTTCTTGATTTTACACTTTTAACCTCCTGATTTAGAATCAGTTCATGTAATTTATTACTTTATGGTACCCCATTAATGTTTCTAGCTTCCTCCTTCCTATTATTGTAACCCCTCATATTTTGGAAATGGGAAAGGAAAAGATATCATTTTATGGCTACTGTTTGTGTTCTACGGGTCCAGTCTATGGGATGTAGAAGCTTCTACGGACCGTAGAATGCATTCGTAGTAAGTGGGTTGAATTTTCGGGAAAATTAAGTTCTAGTACCTCATTCTACGACTGACCAGGATGATCCGACAAACTTGTTACGAGTCGTAGATAGGTTAGGTAGAAAGGTCCCAGACTTGGTGAAATTTTAGGGTCAAAGTTGAGTTCTACGGTTTGGGTCTACGAAACCTAAAAGGGTCTACGGACCATAGACCTGTCTCGTCAAAGTTGGAATGAAATTAAAGCTCCAGTACTTGGTCTACGGTTGACCAGTACCTATCGTAGGAAGATCTACAGTACGTAGGTCTGATTTGTAGATTAGTCCGACAGTTAAATTTTAGGGTTTTTGGGTCTTTTCCCTATATGTTTAATACCTAATTTACGTCATTTTAGCCCCTATTCTAAGCCCTATATAAGTGTTTTCAGTCCTAAAACTACCGATTTTTAAAGTATTCTTCTAAAACCCAAATTCCCTACCACATTCATCCCATTCAATTCTTCTCAAGCTAAGGAGGAAGAAGCTAAAGTTTCAACCAAGGATCTTCAATTCACTATAACAATTGGACTTTGATCATCAAGGTATGTTAATATTCAACAATGGAGACATTTTCCTCCATTGGGTCCCCAAGAATCCTAATTTTACAAGTTTAAATTCTCAATTCAAAGTTAGGGCGTTAATCAATATCTATGGGTTCTTCTCAATTATAATTCAATTAGTTGTCTTCTACCTTTTAATACATGAATTGAAGTATATACATGATTTTTATATAGTTCATATGAACCCATGCACGATCCATGTTTTTTTACTATGAACACATGATGAAGCTTATGAACTATGAACCATGAATTTATAAAGATATGTATGTTTTTATATAATTGATGTATATGACTTGAGGATGCTGTTAGATGAAAGTATCAATGAAATTATTAAATGTTTTCTCACATGCTACTATGATCATGATTGAGAAAGTCTTTCACAATCATGATCATAGTAGAATATGAGAAAACCTTTCACAATCTCATTGATATTTTCATCTAAATGCATCCTCAAATCATTTACATCAATTTAATAAAAGCATCCATATCTTTATAACAATCATATTTCATAGTTCATAAGCTTCATCACGTGTTCATAGCCTAAAATCATGGATTATGTATGTGTTCATATGAATTCAACTCAAAACATGTAATTACTTCAAGTCATGCAATAGAAGATAGAAATTAACTAATAGAATCATAATTGAATTGAACCCATGAAGATTGAATAAAATCCTAACTTTGAATTGAGAATTGAACTTGTAAAATTGGAAGATCTTTGGAACCCTATGGAGGAAAGGACTCCATAGGTGAATACTAACATACCTTAGTGATTAAGGCCTAAAAGCTATGGTGAATTGAAGATCTTAAAGTGAAACCCTAACTTCTTCTTCCTTAGCTTTAGAGAGAACTTTGGGGAAGAACTTTGAGGGAATTAGGGATTTAGGAGAATGATTAGTTTTAGAACTTAAAAATACTTATATAGGGATTAAAATAGGGGTCAAAACGACATACATTAGGTACTAGACGCATAAGAAAAGACTAAAATAGCTCTGACTAAAAAATCTGACGGAACACATGTATGGGAGCCTTCACGAACCGTTTAGCCTTTCACGGTCATTGAGGGGGGGGAGGGAGGGAGGGTCGTGAAGCAGAGGGGAAAAATTGGATTTCTTAGACGGCCACCCTAGCCCTGTCCACGGACTGTGTACCCTTCCATGGGCCGTTTAGGTAAATGTGGAGGGTTTATTGTTGGGCTAAGGTCTGTGTAGCTTCCCATTCAATCCGCATTACCTTTTACAAATTCCAATTTGTTTCAATTTCCCCCCTTGGGAACATTCATCCTCGAATGGGACTCAAGCTAATATGAAGATAGTAGGGAAAGAGATATAGCAACCCAACATGAATGCAATCACATAAATGCTCATAACCAAGGAGAAAAATTGACTCCAAGCTAAAATATACTCAAAACATTATTTCATAAAACATACATGCATGCTTATGGAAACATGAGAATGGCTAATATATATGAATCCGAAAGAAAGAACCTCGAGGAGCATAATACCTCAAGCTAGACTAGTAATGAAGGGAAATAAATGAGGGTATCGGGAGATCATATCAGCCTCGGCCTCCCAAGTAGTACCCTCAACCATTTGATT
This sequence comes from Solanum piurae, assembly GCA_029582685.1. Classification (NCBI taxonomy): domain Eukaryota; kingdom Viridiplantae; phylum Streptophyta; class Magnoliopsida; order Solanales; family Solanaceae; genus Solanum; species Solanum piurae. The sequence continues at coordinate 18,630 of JAJOOO010001809.1, forward strand.
CCTCCACAACACTTTTATGGATGCAACTTCTTTGTTCTTCAACTCTCAAACGTATCGGTCCAAAATCGCAACCGGAACTTCTTCATATGAAAGACTTTCCTTTATACCAGGATTCTCTAATGGTACAATAGATGTTGGATCTCCAATACACTTCTTCAATAAGGACACATGGAGTACAAGATGTACAGACAATAATTCATAGGGTAAGTCTAATTCATAAGCCACCTTCCCTATCTGCCTCAACACTTGATAAGGAAAAACATAACGGGGACTAAGTTTCCCTTTCTTACCAAACCTCATTACACCCTTCATAGGTGAAATTTTCAAGTAAATCCAATCATCAACATCAAACTCAAGATCTCTTCTTCGAACATCGGCATAGGACTTTTGTCGACTTTGAGCCATTTTCAACCTTTCTCTATAAGTCGAACCTTTTCCATAGCCTCATGAACTAACTTGGGACCTATCAAAGCAACCTCACTAACTTCAAACCAACCTATAGGAGATCTACACCTCCTACCATAAACAACCTCAAATGGAGCCATACCAGTACTTGAATGATAGCTATTATTTTACGCAAACTCAATCAAAGGCAAACGATCATCCCAATTACCCTTGAAGTCAATCACAAGAGCTCTCAACATATCTTCCAAAGTTTGGATAGTACGCTATGTTTTCCCATCGGCTTGAGGATGGAAGGCAGTACTGAGCTTGACACGAGTACCAAACCCTTTTTGTAAAGACTTCCAAAATTGAGAAGTAAATTGGGTACCACCAGTAGAGATAATAAATAGCGGCACTCCATGCAACCTAATCATTTACTTTAGATATAAATTCGAATAATCTTCTACCGAATATGAATCCTTGACGGGAAGGAAATGAGATGACTTTGTCTTAAGATCCACAATGACCCAAATCGAGTCATCTTGCCATCGGGTGCGGGGTAAACCAACAATAAAGTCCATATTCAAATCTTCCCACTTCCAAGTAGGAATACTAATATCTTAGGACAAACCTCTCAGATTTTGATTCTCAACTTTCACTTGTTGACATTTAGGACACTTAGCCACATAATTTTTAATATCCTTCTTTATCCCATTTCATCAATAGACCTCCCACAAGTTGCGGTACATTTGTGTGGCTCCTGGGTGAATGGGATACCGAGAACTATGGGCATCCATAAAATTTTCTCCCTCAAATAATCAACATTGGGAGCACACAACCGACCTTGATATCAAAGTACACCATCTCCCCATCGGGAGAAAGTCTCATCAGACTTTTTAAGCACCGCTCCCTTTAACTCAACCAAAATCGGATCAAGACTTTTCTTGGCTTTCACATGTGACACAAAAGACAATTCTGAACCATAATAGACAAAACCATTATCCTCATTGGATTATACAAAATGAACACCTAGCTGAGCTAGTCTATGAACATCATGAACCAATTCTTTCTTATCATATTCAACACGTACAATGCTTCTCATCGACAATCGACTTAAGGCATCAGCCACCATATTGGATTTACCTGGGTAATAAAGGACACTCATATTATAGTCCTTCAAGAGTTCTTACCATCTATGTTGGTGAAGATTTAGATCCTTTTTCTTGAATACATATTGCAAACTTGGTAAAGATATCAACATGGACATCATACAAGTAATACCTCCAAATCTTTAAGGCAAAAACAACCGCCACTAGTTCTAAATCATGGGTAGGATAGTTTTTTTATGTATCTTAAGTTTTCTTGAAGCATAAGTAATAAATTTCCCATCCTTCATAATAACACACCCTAATCCAATCCTTAAAGCATCACAATAAATAACAAACCCATCGGACCCTTCTAGTAAAGTCAACACTGGAGCAGAGGTAAGTCTATCTATCAATTCTTGAAAACTCTTCTCAAACGCTTCTAAACATAATAACTTAATCTTCTTTTGGGTCAATGTCATCAATGGAACGGTGATCGAAGAAAACCCTACCACAAACCATCTATAATATCTTACCAAACCCAAGAAGCTTCGAATATCCTAAGGGGATGGAGGTCTGGGCTAATTCTTAACCACATCATCTTCTTAGTATCTACGTTAATATCCTTACCGAAACAATGTGACCCAGAAAAGCCACAGATCTCAACCAAAACTCTTGCTTACTAAATTTGGCAAATAATTATTGGTCCTTGAGAACTTACAACACCTAATCCTCAAATGACCTGCATGCTCATCCTTACTCCGCGAGTAAATCAAGATGTCATCGATAAACACAATCACAAATATATCAAGATATTGTCCAAACACTTTGTTCAATAAGTCCATGAATGCGCGTAGAGCATTAGTAAAACAAAATGACATTACCAGACACTCATAATGACCCTATCGAGTTCGAAAAGCCATCTTCATAATGTCACTTTATTTCACCCTCAATTAGTGATAACCCGATTGTAGGTCAATGTTAGAGAAGTATCTCACTCCTTGGAGTTGGTAAAATAAATAATCAATCCTTGGAAGAGGATATTTATTCTTAATAATAATCTTGTTCAATTGCCATTAATCAATACACATGAGAAAAGAACCATCCTTCTTACAAACAAACAAAATTGGAGCACCCTATAGAGAGATACTCGGTCGGCTGAAACCCTTATCTAATAATTTTTTCAATTGGTCCTTCAATTCCTTAAGTTCTGCCGGTACAATAAGGTAAGAAGGAATAGAGATAGGTTGCATATCTGGGAGAAGGTCAATACCGAGGTCTATTTCCTTTTTCGAAGGGACACTAGGTAGATCATCTGGAAACTCATATACAATAAGGACTGACTCAAGTAGGGGTTTAAGAATCCGTATCTCTAACCCAAACAAGATGATATTTGCAACCCTTAGAAATCCTTTTTCTAGCTTTTAGACAAGAAACAAACTGACCCTTAGGCATAGAATTTCCCCATTTCCACTCTAGGTCAGGCTTATTTGAAAAGTGAAACTTAACCACTCGGGTTCTACAATAAACAAAATCATAACAAGAATGGAGCTAATCCATACCAAAAATAACATCAAAATCCAACATATCAAGTTCTACTAGATCAACATAAGTGACTCTATGGGATAAGGAGACGTGACAATTTCTATAGACTCTCTTAGCCACGATAGATTCACCAATAGGACTAGAGACAGAAAAAAGGTCTACCAACACATCTGGAGAAACATCAAATCTCATAGGCACATATGGCATCAAAAGAGACAAGTAGCATCAGGATCAAGCAAAGCATAAACATTAACATGAAAGACTTTCAACACAACAGTAACCACATCGGGAGAATCCTCTTGATCATGTCGAGTTTGAAGTGCATATAATAGGTTTTGTTTTAGAGCCCTTGAACCCAAACTAGTGGGCGTAGTTTGGCTACCATCTCTTCCCTTAGTAGCAAACACTGGACAATCCATCATCTTGTTACAACTCTTACCACAAATAAAGCAACTATCTGTACCAGCGAAGCTTTATTATCATGCTTCCTTCCACACCTAGTACGAGTAGAAAAAGAAGATCCACCCCTATTTTTCATTGAGGCTTAAGTTTATAAACCATATCTTTGTTGAACATAAAAAATAGAGCATTACAGGAACCTAGATAGGAGAACCTTTGTCGAAATCTAGAATGACCATGTCCATCAGACCTAGAATGTGAAAAGTCACCATCACGGGTCTTTGCCTCTTTGCCTCCCTAGATCTTTCCCTAAGCTTCTCCTCTTCAATTTGTTGAGCATGCATATTCAAATAAGAAATATCCATTACCCTAATAAGCATGATGTTACGACATTCCTTAACCACCATTTCGGACACACCTAAAACACACATATATGCTTGGCCTAGAATCGACAACCATAGAAGGAGTATATTTGGAAATTGTGTGAATTTACAAGTATAGTCTTTCACACTAATATTCCCTTGAAAAAGTTTAATGAACTCAAGACCTTAGCCTCCCTCATCTCAAGGATAAAGAACCGATCAAGAAAAGAAACTTTAAACTTTTTCCCATTTAAGAGGACCCGTATCAACCACCCTCTTTTTCTTTCATTGATTGAACCAAACTTGAGCAACACCCTTAAGTTGATAAGCGGACAATTGTGAATTTTCCACCGACGTCACTCCCATGATCATAAAAACCTTATACACCTCATCAATGATGATCTTCCTCAACTGTGGAACCATAAAATTCCAAGGTATTTATTATAGTGAAGTCCCTCACTGTAGTTTCTGCCGTACCCACACTTGGGTTCCCTAAGGCCACAACCTCTCTATTGGCTTGGGATATCATAGCTTGATCCAACACTTTAAAAGAGGCTTGAAACTATACATTAGTCACTTGTTCGGTCAAAGGGTTGGCCAGAATTTGAGGATCTTCTTGTTACATATTCTCACATGCACTCCTTCTAATGTATGCTCTTTAAGGTGCCATACCCTAAAAAGCATCTGATAAGGGTTATGAGAGAGACATATTGAGTTACACTTGATACACCCAAATTACACCTCCCTAAAGAAGTATAAGCGGTCGTTGCCAAATAAAGAACCTAACTGAGGTTAGGATCGATCCCACGAGGAATATGGTCTAGACTTAGGCTAGTTTAAGGTTATTTGTACTTTTTTTCATATTTAATTCTGTAAAGGGGGTAAATAAAGTAACAGTGGATTGATTTGTAGTAACATCTAAACAGGATTCACAGTTTGTAATATCAATATGAGATGAAACTAGGGAAAATTTGTTCCCCACAAGTTCTTAACACAATAATCCTAATAATAGTAACTCTTCCTAGTGTTAACATGCAAGATTGGTAAGTTAGGTATCTCCTAAGTGATTTGTCATCCAAGTAGGGAATTTCACCACGCAACTTGGTCGGTATACATGTGTATGCTTTATAACCCTTACGCTTAACTCCAGATTACCCCTCGCGGTAGGTGGGTCAGGCTATTAGATAGTGGATTATCATGCTAAATCTCTGTTTTTAAATATTTTTATCATTCATTATTTCCTTGATCGGGCAAGTAGGAATGAAGAGAGTTCTAACGTTGCACACCGTTAAAAAGCATTCAAAACGAAGAGATTAACAATGAATGGATAAACACTATTTTAGAATCACTTAATTATTAATTTTGCGTTGTTAATTACTCATGGTTCCCACAATTCTAGTTGCAAATTTAGTTATTCATGCTTGAGTTATCACAATTCTTAATAGGGTTAATAATGTAAAAGATGAACTTACAATTAGAATAGGTGAAATCCGGAATCGTGAATTGAAGAACCAATGCAAATTTCATAAACCAAACTTCAAGAATTTAATGCTAAAAGTGTTTGCAATATAATTCCCAAAGCTAAAACAAAGTATCTCAAAAAGGTCTAACAACCCAAAAATGAAATTTACAACTAATATTTATAGAAAATAAATCCTAAATCAAGCAAGAAAATGAATACTAAGGAAATCCGGTCTTGAGGAGTGTCACCTACTGTTGGCCCCCAAGGCTTGTTGAAGGAACGACGGCTCATAGGTGCCTTCGTCGTTCACCTGTTAGTCAATATTCTAGTGAGTGTCATCGACGGGCCTGGCATACTGTCCATAAGTTCATTGACAGCCCGTCCTGTTCATCCGTCGTTCATGGACTGGAACTCATCCTTCTTGAAGTTATCGACGACTCCTCATGTACGTCTCGGAGTGAAGACTACGACTCATCGATTGCTTCCATCTCTCAACATTTAGTTCTATTTTATCAGCACTTCATCCATGTTTTACCCCCTATGGCTCATCGAAGGAACGAAGGTGGGTTCGTCAACCGCTAAAATTTTTGTTGTTTCAACACTTTGAATACCAACTGCTCCAAAACCTATTTCCTACAAAATTAAACCAAAATTCATCATATCTAATAATAAAATACTTAAGACTCACGCAAAACTCTAAGTTTAATGCATCAGAAATACCGTAAGTTCACGGTACATCAACACTCTATCGCACGACTTTAGAATGATGAAAGAAGTGAAATTTCCAAACATCCTATAACCTCCTATCCATAAGTGTGGCATGCTTCACACTCAAGAACAAGACTCTACTTAATATGGTTTGTGAGACATCATAGGACCTTTCTAAACCTTGTGATCCGAATACCAAGTTTGTCACGACCCAAAGTATACCCTAGGTGAAACATGACATATAGAACCCCGAAAGGCCCTACACAAGACACTTAGCATACATTATACAAGATATTAGAAATAAAATATTTCAAAAGAAGCATTTTCATATCATAAACAAGTTTGACAAAGCGGAAGTCTAACATAGTCTCAACAAGTGATATACCGTGAGTTTACGGTATTTTTACTACATTTCACTTAAGATTTGTGTGTGTCTAGGGCCTGTTTGTATTGGTTTTTATGTGTTTTTATCATGTTTTGGAGAAAAGATGTTTAGGCGCGGAAGTACAGAGATAGCTGAAAGAAATGCAGAAAAGGGCATCTACGGACCGTAGGTCCATTGACGCTCCATAGATGGTGACCATAGATCAGCAGGCAAGGCAAATCAGGGAAATCTGACCAAGTGTGGAATCACAGTGGCCATTGACGGTCCATAGATTGATCTACGGACCGTACTGTTGATCCGTAGAATGATACTGTGAGGGTTCCAGTACCTGACTTTTGAAGATTCTAAGTGTGGAGATACGGAGAGGGATTGACGGACCGTAGATCGATCTACGGTCTGTACTATTGTCCCGTCGTTTGATTCAGAGAAGCTGATTTTTAGAAACTGAAATATTTTCCAAGTCCTGACTGACGGAAGGGACTCACGGACTGTAGATCCATTGACGGTCCGTGAGTCAGTCTCGTGGAATGAAGACACGTGCCTGAACAAACTTTCCTTATTCTGTTTCCCTTTTTATTTAGGACTTATTTTCTATAAATAGGGTTTGTAAACCTCGCTTTTAGAGGTTAGATTTTATTACTTTTATAAAAGTTCTTGACTTGGGAGATTAACTTGCAACTTTAGCAATTATTAATTTCCTGAGTTCGTTTTGAAGATTTTGGTGTTGCAATTCAAGTTGAATTTTTGGGTTTATTATTCTTCTTACGTAAGTTCATAATTCTTTCATCTAAAACAAT
>JAJOOO010001810.1:0-29303 GCA_029582685.1 Solanum piurae
TGAATCTTGCAAAAAACCCAATTCTTGAACTGAAAAAGATGATTCTTTTAACTTATTTTCTTGTTGTGGAGTATATTCATCTTCTGGGAATTTCAATAGTGGGTCTACCAATTTATCGAGTTTATTGTCGGCGCACATGAATCTTGAAGAAATTATGAATGGATGACCAAGAAAACGAATGGGAAGTGAGTGAGGAAGAGCATACTTGAAGAGCTTTAAGGTCATTCTACGGCTAAGGGTTTTATGCCGTTGCGGAGGCGCCGGACGACAGCCGGGGTTTAAATGACAAGTGAAAGGGCATTCTGTAATTTTACCAATACTAAAAAGCCAAATAAAACAATTGTTATTTTGAAAAATTTATATTCTTACCGAATAATAGAGAAAAAGTAATATGATGAAAAAGTTAATGGTGTTAAATTGAGGTTAATAAAATAAAAGATAATTTGGACAAATATTAATTCTTTTAGTTAATGTTTTCTTATAGTCTATGCAGAAGAAAAATATGATAAATAAAATGAATTGGAGAAGCACTATAAAGTATTACACTAATTTTATACATTTTTCCTTCATTCTATGATCTCCAATACAATAACAAGTCGTTAATAACACTATATACAGAGAGTATGCTCCATGCTAAGGGTCTGGCCGGACTTGCCCAAAGAGAATTAATTAGAGGTTCAATTAAATAAATTGAGAAAGTGTGTTTCGATAAAATGAACTAAGAAATTAAAAATCAAAGCAATAGAGAATAGATAAATAAAAACCTTTCATAATATCTCCCTAATTTTCCACACCTTTATAATCTTTTTCGTGATCTCTTTAACTAATATCATGTTTAAGACAATCTGGTAATCACTCTTTATATAACAAAATATAAATATAAGCATGAGATGTGATGTATAATACACTTGAAAAACATTTTATTTTAAAAATATTTATAACTTCCTCTTGTTACTTTACTCATTTTATAACAATTCTGATATCACGTGGAAAAACTTTAGCATTCAACTCAAAACTTTAAGTTTATGGATAAAGTAGCTTAAGTATATCAAAACAATATGATATTATTTGTCATTTTATCAAGTATTTCATATAAAAATATGACAAGAAAAATGCATTTTATTAGAATACTTTATCACACAATAAATTCCAAAAATAAAATGACCAAGTTGAGCACGAGCGTCGGAATTTTTTTATTTTTCTTATATTGACCATCAATTTTTTAAACTATTGGAACAAACTTTATATATTTAGAAATATTAAAATTAAAAAAAATCTAAGTCACAAGAATTTAAATAAAAACATTTGATTTTTTTTCATAATTTAAGAAAAAGAACTTTGACTTAACAAATACTAATAACAAGCTTACATGTAATTATCTATGATAGTCCTTCCATATTCCATTGGCAATACAGAATTGCACTTTCCCCTCACATGTTAATAATACTTTTTCTAACATGAATTAACCACTATTGTAATGATGTTCAATTTACATTGTGAAGAAAAAGGAAAGTGGAGACTACTTCTTCAGCAAAACTTGGTTCACATTTTCATATCCTTCAACATCATACTTTTTGTACACAGAAAGTTGATTTTCTTCCCACCACTTCTTTGCTTCCTTCTCAGTAAACTTTTTCCTACTACAAAATTCAACCAAAAAGCCATTTGGTAACCAGTTTTAACATATTAACAAAGGTGGAAAATTTTCTGTATCATAAAACTTATGAAAAGAAATATACCTGAACCTGACTCGCTTGAGTCCCTTCTTTCCACTTGGCAGCACTGTCAATGTAATGAAAACACCGAGCTGATATTGTTCCACCCATTCAACTTTTGATGTTCTGAGCCCAGCTTGGCCATTATCAGCTTCTTTACAAGATTCTTCTGCTGATCGGGAGTCCACGTTGTTTTCTTTGTTATAGAAAGATCTTAAAGTACTAGAGAATACAATTGGAGAACCACATAGGCTATCAACATTTCTCTCCTCTAGTTGTGCGTTTGCAAGAGGCACAACAATTCGGTGTCCACTTATATGATTTTGGCTATCTGAATATGTTGATGTTGTCTGCAGTACATTTGCAATAGCTTGAACATTAGCTTCTGCTCCAGCAAAAAAGGTTTCTGACATTGCCTGAAGCTGCAATTAGCACAATAAGTTTAAGCAAAAAAAAAAAGAAGAGGCATCCCACCGATGAATTACAGACATATTCACAAAATAGTTTCTTTAAAAAATTTGTGCCATGGGGTAATACATTGATATATATTATGGATCAAATTGTTTTATAGAAGGAGACGGCCAAAATAATTAACTCACAGAATAGTTACCCTTGATGTCAAAGCTTTTATAACTTCTTTTGCTGCTTTACACTTAGAAGCTTCCTCTTTAGCCACTGACCAGGCTTCTTCAACTTTTTGTTGACTCTCTTGAATTTTCTCCTTTCTTGTTTCACATAATCTTTCAAGACTTTCAACCTACAGTATATATGCAAAGCAATCAGAATCTTGACTCTTGAGGCACCATAATTAGAAATTATGACCAATCAAACACTATATGAGAAGAGAAGCAATCTTCTGCTTATCTAAAGTTCTTATAGTAGAATGTTAATGTTCATGTTATGCTATGTGAAAGGCATATATACACAAAAAATTTATAGTAGAAAAATCCCTTCTCAATGTCCATCCATCTATACAATTGAAGTCAGTAATGTAAGTTGAGATAATTGGCAGGGTAAGAACATCTGTTAAATGTGAAGCAATTGAATAGCAATGTATGTACACTGGATATTAGGATTACCTGAATTCTTAGCTTGCAAACTTCTTCGAGTAGGACCTTGTCTGATTCTTGAAAGTCTTCCTCCGTAGTCAGACCAGCAGAGGGGACAACTTTTGGTTCTACGAAATAAGTTGGAGAAGCTGAAGCCAGCGAATTCCTCACATGAGGATTTTGGGTTCTCATCTGTCCATAGTCTCTTCTAAAGACTTTAGGACAAGGAACTTGACCCCATCTTGGAAAACTATCCAGCAAGGACGTAACAGGATCAGGGTACTGCCTACTTTCCCCTAGACTGTTGGCAAACCTCCTGTCAAAACATTGATTGTTCTCAGTTAGATACTTTTTTGTTGCCATCATTCGACTTGATGTAGTACTTGCCTCGTCTCGCTCTACTTTCTCGCAAGTAACTGCCTTTAGGGTAATCGGTAAGGGTCTTGGACTATGGCTTTCAAGCTTGGATGACCTGCTTGACTGAGCAATCCTCTGAAGTTGGTAAAAACATGGATCACATACCCGAAAAGCTTTAGTCTTGTCAGGGGCCAGAGAGGCATTTGGGGTTTTCTTGCTGCAGCATGTGCGGCAGAAGAGAAGGCCACAATTGTAACAGTTTTGCTTCTTCCTCGTAATTCCAAAAGACATGTTACATCCTTTGCAAGATGATTGATCAGTACTAGATGCAGATTTGTGCAAACATATTGCTGCTGTAGTACTTGACCCACAAGCAATATGTTCCACCTGCCTGTCTCTCAGTGATTCAACTAAAGTTGGCCAACTTCTATCTTTTGTATCACCTAATCCTAACTGTCCATTTGCTCCTTTCCCCCACGTGTAAACACTTCCCCTTGATGTTAGCACAGCAACATGATATGATCCCGAGGATGTCTCTGTAATAAACTCCTCTCTAAGTTTTCCTTGCACAAGCACTAATGATTTATCTTTGGCTTCTGGATTGCCTAGTTGCCCATGCACTGCACTTCCCATCATATAAACTTTTCCTGTGCTAGATAGTGCAATGGTTAGGGTGCTTGCACATGAAACTTGAATGAAATCATGATCAACAAGTTTTGCCACACAGGTCGGTAAGAGCTTTGTCTCCTCACCAGGATGACCAAGCCTTCCTTTATCTCCGTCACCCCATGTAAACAACTTTCCACCTGGATTGTTGAATTTAAGACGATCAACAATGACTTCCACTACCGCAGCTGTATGCCATGGCCCACATGCAACACATTTGACCCACAACCCTCTAAGTGACTCAACTTCTTTGGGCTGAGCAACACTTTGGAGATTTCCATGACCAAGAACCCCAAAAGTTCCATCTCCATAAGTAAACAATTGCCCAGATGTTGAAACAATTGCTGTGTGCCATTCCGCACAAGCAACATAAGAGATTTTTACACCATCCAGAGAACCACATAATCTGTTTGGTAGCCAATGACTTCTCTTCTTTTCCTCACCTACTAACTCAGCACAAAAAGAGTTGTCACCCCATGTATATAGTTCACCAGAAAAGGTCAGGGCACATGTTTGGTATTCCCCACAAGAGACAGATTTTACCCGAATCCCGTTAAGAGAGTCTACCAGTGTTGGTCGTGCAGTGTCCATATCATGTTTATGCCCAAGCCGTCCATTCTTTCCTTCACCCCAGCAAAAAACTTCACCCTGTTTGGTGACTATGGAAGCATGACTCCTACCAATGGATATTGCTTGTACATCAAGCATCACAGTGGACTCAAGAAGTTTGGGTGACAAAGCATCCAACTTCACTTCCCCAACCCCCAAGCACCCCCCTTCTGCTGCTTCTCCCCAGATAAAAACATCCCGCAGTACATTCTTTCCAAATGGTCTTGACTCATTACTGGATGGTAAAAGTGGAGCAAGCATATCAGTTTGGATTTCAGTCCCAGCACAAGATGCTCTCGTCTGGCTTAAGTCATTTGGTTCAAAATATGACGAACATGATGGAAAATTATCCATTACATTCGATAGGCTTGACTCCGAGAAAAAGCTTTCAGAAGAACATGATAAGCCATCAGTAAAACACCTTTCTGAAAATGATTGAGTGGGACTCCCCGCTAAGCTGCGAACCTTGATCAAATAAGTATATATCATTTTTAGAGTAATGGCAAACTATGGATGTTTTATTTTTAGGTCTCCCAGATAAGAAAGAACACATTTATTACAGTTCTTACAATACATAGCCACAGAAGAACAGAAAATATAAGAAAGATAATTCTTGAGAAATAAAAGATCAAAATGCAAGTTTCCTTTTTAGCTTTGAACTCGCAAAAGAAAAGTTACTGATATCAAAGTACAGGTGCACTAACCAACAGCAACATTTGAACACAATGTAGAAAATGACATCAAGCCACATTACGGAGAAGCACTAATGATTAATATATTAAAGATCTCATAAGGATTACGAAAGCTTTTACTTAATCAGTTACATACTACAATTCTCGAGAAGCTATAGAATAAATATTAACCACTGTCTATTAACAATCTTTTTTTCTCTCTAGTTATTTAAGCCATTTATTATCACCAGCAATTTTTATTTTTTCTGTTTGTCCTTCACAGACTTGATACAAATTCAGCATCAAAGTCACAACTCAACGTACAAGTACTAGATTGTGTACCGGAAACAGAAGCTTTTGGAGTAAATTCATTCTTTCAGGAACTAACAGAATTGATATCTATTCACATAAGTCAAGTGATAAAGCTACTAAACAATATCAAAGCTAGTTTCCAGACAAGAACAAAATAGTAGGACATTCTGAAGATGGAAGAAGAATGCACACAGGGATAATAACAGTTAATCAGCTAATCACAAGGTTAAGCATTGAGAACTTAATAAAACAAAGACAGATGTCAAGAACCTGAGACAGTCTGATTGTCTTTGCTGAAAGTCCAAGATTCTGTTTCCTCCGCATATAACCCGCTGGACTACTGATGCAACTGTGTGCACCTCTTTTGCTTTTCAGAGAGTCCACCATTCTGTGATGGTGAGTCCTAGATATTACAGCTCGCAAGCCTACAAACCAAGTCTCTGCCTGCATTTTATCCTTGCAAATCTGAAAATAAATTATAAAAAGAAGAGGAACAACAAATTATAACAAAAGGATAAACAGAAATACAAATCATGCATGATTGTCCTGTTGTACAACATCCTTCAATTAAATTAGGAGTAATGGACAATTTACCAGATCAAGAGTGCGCTCGCCATTTCCATATATAAGTGATATGCATTGACTTTCCATTTCAGGCTGAAGAATTACCTTAATTAAAAAACAAAACATTCTTGTCAAATAAAAGGAAATCTCACAGTTTAAGTATATATCTTGAGAAAATGTCATGTATATTAATATGAAAGGTTGCCTCACTGCTTACAGTACTTTGGCCGCGGATGACATTCGTGATTGAACTTAACCTCAGTTGGTTTTCCTTCTCACCAGAGTACCAAATCAAAAACTTCTCATCCTGGAAAGAAAGAAAAAACCATATACTTCACCAACAATAATTGAGACATCAAATGACAATGACATTATGAGCTTGAACCATAGTTTAGCGCACAATCTCAATCCAAGAGGCACTTCCACATACAAATAATAACACTTCCAGCAAAGAGGAGTTTTGCCCGTTTCGTTATTAATTCATTGTTAAAACAATTTGAATATTATTGTTTATGTCGAAAAGAAGGACTAATAGAGGTCTAAGTTGAATTCTAATGTACAAGGATTTACTGTCTTCTTAGTTCTGCAGTTGGAATAGATAATCATTTTTTCACAATCGGGATCAAAGTAATGGGAGATCCAGTAGAAGAAGTAATTTGGTTAAGCTCTTACTTTACCTAGTCACACTCTCAATTGACTGCACAGAAGTGGACGCCAAGCCATATATTACAGCGAAAACTAGAGTAATTAATTGTATCTCCTTTTTTGACAATAAGAACAATGGGTTATTCAGTTATACCAGACAGTACAAAATTCCAACCATTATATTATTTGTTATGACAATTTTCTTGGTTAAAAGGCAATGATATATGGCTCATTAGAACTTTACCGCGGATAACCTTAGAGGGTAGAATTTGGGCTTCCCTCTTCTGCCATACTTCAAAAGATGTGCCCCCTTCTTCAATGCAACTATTGCCTGGAGGAAGTAACAACAAATAAAGGGGTGATATCAGGAAAAAAAAAAAAAACATAGTTTTTCACTCTACAATTACCAAGAGATTATCTAACCAAAAAAAAAAAAAAGTTAAATCAGCAATGTAACCATAAGTTGATCAAAGAAGACTCATGAGACAACAACAACAACAGTAATTGTGCCTACTCCCGAACAAATTGCGGTCGGTTATATGAGACAATCATCAACGAAAATACTATTAGTGAGCTAACTTAAGCTAGAAGAAGATCTAAGGTTTAAAATTTAACCAAATGTGAGAAAAAAATTGTAATGAGATCATCAAGTTTTCTAATTTAATCTTTCAAAGCAACAAGAACAAAAACATATTTTTCATGTATTATCAGCTCTCTAGACCTATATTATGCTATAAAATTGCAACAAAATAAAGTTCTAAAGAAAATGTTACAAATAATAAATACAAATACAAGAATGTCACAGACATGTTATAACTGCTTCCTCATGTAACAAATAGGAGCTCTAAATGCCTTGATCAAACAATTGTGATGATTTAAAAGAAATTGTCCTTAACCCCTTGTTAGTTAACATTACTAAAAATATACAAAAAAAGGGAAAACAGAATCTAGTCTAGGAAAAAAAATAAGAAATTTACTAGACAGAACAATGAAATCAAGAAAAGAAGAAAAACCTGTTCAACAGCTCTATCAGAAGGATCAATGGTCAAGTGTTCTTCACCCATTATTACCAAGAATCACATGTAAGTAGAAAAACACAAGAATGAAAACAACAGAAGAAGAATGTGAAACAATTTAAGTTTCTTCAGTAGAAAACCTTAAAGAAGAAGAATGTATTTAGGACTTATAAGAATTGTGGGAAAACCCAAAAATTGGTAAATGAATTTGTAGTAGAAAGAATTTAAGAAGCTTAGTACTTGAAGCAAATCATCTGCAATGAACAAGACAAGTAGAAGTTGTTAAAGAAGAGAGAGAGAGAGAGAGAGAGAGAGGGGATAATGAAAATGACTTCTTTTTGTTCAATCTATTGATGTGATTCTACAATGAAGAATCAAAATCATCAACCAACCCTTGTTTTTTTAATTGTTATGGGTTTCCTTTTTATTTATATTGTATTGTTACTTGTTAGTTGGGTTAGAGTCGATCAGTGATTTACATAAACATTGGCAATGCTTTTATCATAAATTAATTTTTGAGATTGAATTAGCTTTATGGTGTTAGAGTCAGGTTGATTTGCTCGCGATTCATGTCCTAATTTGGATTTGATGGTGTCAAATTGGCTTAGAGTTTCAAAGTAATTAAAAATGGACTGATTATCTATTTATGTAAATTCAATGCTCTTATCATAAGTTAATTTTTTGGATTGAATTAGTTTCATGATGTTAGAGTCAAGGTTGATTTGCTCGCGATCCATGTCTTAATTTGGGTTTGATGGTGTCTGATTGGCTTAGAGTTACATAGTAGTAATTGAAAAATATATTATAGTAATTATTTATTTACATGAACTTAAATATTCTTTCTTTGCTAGCTAATTTTTGAGATTTTACATTAAGAATGATACACACTTTTTAAAAAAGATAATTTATGGGGATTGAATCCGAAATCTCTAACGAGGAAAAGTATCATTGTTATTTATTCTAGGGAAAAAGAATAAATATACCCCCGAACTTTCGAAAATGGTATGTCAATACCTTCGTCATACTTTTCGTTTATCAAAAGCCCTTGCCATTCAATAATCAGTACACATTTACCCCTCCCACTAACGGAACACTTATTGTGTACACGTGGCGCAATCCTACGCCACAACCCTAATTGACCAATTTTTTAACCCAAATTTCAAAACCTACCCATAACCCATTTAACCCACCCGATCTACCCACAAATAAACTCTATAAAATCCTAAAGAAAAATGAAAATCCTTATTGAATTCATCAAGACCCTGATAGTATATCCTTATGAACATTAACATTATTTTTAATGTTCTTCGCATTTTGATAATCCACATACGGCACCGCCGGCAATGGACAGTGGAGGTCGATATCCATCCCATCCGTTATTACTGTGAGGATGATAATAAGGAGGATACTGATTTTGATAGATTACAGATCTAGTACTATAACTGGACTGACTTAAATTAAAATGGTAATTCGAATTGGAAGGAGACGGGTAGTTGGGTAAGGGAGGAGGAGTTAGTAAAGGATAAGGGTTTTGGAAAGGGGGAGGTGTTGTAGAAGCTGTAGGTAAAGAGTAGGTTGGGTGGGGAGGTGGTGTGGGAAGGGAAGGAAAGGGGTGCTCTAAGACGGCGGCAACAGCAGTGGAGGAGGAGAGTGGTGAAGGTGATGATTTTGATGCCTTTTATTCTATGAAATTTCCATTTTTTCTTCATTGTAGGAACCAGAGGAACATTAGAAAAAGAATTTTGAAGAAATCAACTGAAGAATAATGAAAAATGTGGGACCCACGTTGTTAAGGGAGTAATTAGTATGTTAAGTTGTTTTAAGTTTTACAAAAACAATACATTAATTAATAGGAGTATTACAATAAAATTCTTATTATAATCATATTTTTTAAAACGCGGGTAAAGTTTAACATAAATAAATAAACTTTAGGATTTTTCTTTAGGATTTTAAAGAGTTTATTTGTGGGTAAATCAGGTGGGTTAATTGAGTTATGGGCGGGTTTTTGAAATTTGGGTAAAAAAATTGGTCAACCGGGTTGTGGCATAGGATTGCGACGCGTGTACACAATCAATGCTCCGTTAGTGGGAGGGGTAAATGTGTTCTGATTATAGGATGGCAAGGGCTTTAATGAACGAAAAGTATAACAAAGAGTATTGACATACTTCCTCCGTCCACTATTGTTTGTCAGGGTAAAATCATGTTCAACCCTTAAGAAAAATTTAATATAATGTGTAATTTGACTAATATAACCCTACTATCAATCATTATTAAAATGATTTGTACTTTTTAAAAACTATAAAAATAACTTTTTCACATTAAAGTAGTCTTGTAACTTTAAAATGACTACTTTTTTAAACTAGTAAGTATGTAATTATTAAGGGCAAAATTGAAAAAAAGTGACTAATTATTTCTTGATTGTTTAAATTAACAATTAATTTTGGATAATTATTTTTAATATACCTGACAAACAATAGTGAACAGAGGGAGTATTATTTTTGAAAGTTTAGGAATATAATTACCCTTTTTCCCTTTATTCTATTCTTTAATTTAATGATGAGTGAGGACTCTTCGTTGTCTTGGGATTTCTTACATATACAGAAAAGGAAATAAAAATAAGAAATGATTTTCTTAGCTAATCAAGTTGCACGTGTGTACAGTACGAAACTTAAATTCCATAAATACATCCTCTTTTAGCCTCTTTTTTTTTTATTAAGGAAGTCCTAGAAATTAGCACATGATTAAGCTCTTTTTTCTTTTATATATTTTTCTTCTTTTCCAGTGACATTTTACGATGGATACCAAAACAAAATGTTTAGAAGCTGTTAATGTTGAAAATTTTTAATATGGTTGAGGCCTAACCAACAATAGTTGGGTGAGGCTCAATCCAATTTTTGACACTTGGATTTGGGGGCTTCATTTTAACACTACATATTTTCTCACCTTCATTTTTTCAAAATCCTCCCCTTTCCTCATAATAAGTATTTTACCTCTTTTTTTTTAATAGTCTTAAATTTTTATTTTCCAAAAGTTAAATAGAAATATGTAAATTCATATCAATTCAAGTTTTAGCCTCTTTTTTTTCGTGATTGTTAATATGATTAAAAAATTGAACTCCATAATAATTATAGTCTTCTTTTTTTGATTTATTTATTTTTTTGGTTGATTTTTTTTTTAGATTTTTAACTTAAATTTCAATAATAAGTGTAACATCAACTACTCATTGGTGAACTTTTTTTAGGTATAATTTTAAAAAAAAAAATTAGTTCTGATTGATGACAGTTGAATTAACTAATAATGAATAATTAAAGGACTAAAACAAGTGATTTTGAGCATAAAATTAATTTTTAAAATCATCATAATAAAATTACAAATCAAACTTGAAAGTGAAAAAATTGAATTAAATTTATAAAAAGGTAACTAGATTACAAACAAAAAGAGTAAAAATTTAATTTTACACAACATACACACTATATATATATTTAAAGAGGGAGATATTTTTATAATCAGTTTGGTGGTTTTTAGATTTATTTTTACTTTGAAATTGATTATGTCAATAAAAATAAAAATAAAAATAAAAAGAAAATAAATTGAAGTAAAAGAAATATTCAATTTGACTAAATTTTTATTTAGTTCGATTTTCGATATTCAGTGAATACTTCTTAATACAAATATAAAGTGTGTTCGGATTTCTCATTCAAAATTTATCTTTTAAAGGTATCTTAGGAATTTGATTCAATTTTTTGAGATGTAAAATAAAAAATTTAAAAGATTGTTTCTTCCAAGGCTACGAGGAATAATTATATTTTAGTTGAATTGGTTGAGAGGTGACAATTTTTTAAATTGATTTAGTTGAGGGACAGAAATGATTAATGGGAAAGAAAGAGCTAATCAAGTTACTAATTAATAAAGAGCACAAAGAATTTTTAAAAAAAATTGTGAAAAAGAGAGGAATATTGAACAAGGAGCTAAAATATTTTGGAGGGAAAAGGGAGGAATTTGGGAAAAAATAAGGTGAGAGAGTGTGTGGTGTTAAAATGGAGCCCACAAATTCAAGTGTCAAAATTTGAATGGAGCCTCACCCCAACTATTGTTGGTTGGGCCTCAACCATATTAAAATTTTTCGTTAATGTTGGAAATTACTTACTCATGGACATGCAATAATAATACATTTAATGTAATCTTATAAATAAAATTTGATAATAATCTTATTTTAAAATATAAATAAAATATTTTTTGGAATGCGTTTCAATTTGCACTCGACAGATATATGCATTTAATGCGAATTAACGAGTTTTAGCAAAGTTCATTTTAAAGAATTTAAAAAAAATATATGTCGAACCCTTGATGATTATACCAAATTAAATTAAAGTTAAAAATTAAAGAAAAAATACAAATACTTTAATTAAAATTAAGTGATATATATCTTGAATTCACGGGTTTGATTGCATAAATTGAGTGCCAATATATTTCTCCCCCAGAATTTCCTCCGTTAATTGTTTATTTCGATACTATATATATTATATTTGGACTCGTTCACACAAATTCGATATCCAATTAAGTCAAGAACATCAATTATTCTCTCCGTTTATTTTTATTATCATATTTTGATTTGACACGTTTATTAAGAAAATTAATAATTAATAGATTATTTTATTGCATCATCTCTATTAATTGATGTTTAGTAGTATGAAGTCTTCGAAAATGATTTGAAAAATAGTTAAATCTAAAAAATAAAAATAAAAAAAATCTTGATACGTTAAAAATAAAAATAAAATAAAAATTTATTTTTGTGAAAAAAAATATAGAAAATATACTCGGTAGTCGGTAGTGTATCCTATTTGTGTTTTCTGACAAAAATATGAAAGCACGCATCCCTTCAAAAATGTATGGTGTTAGAGTAATTGGACTTTTGACAGTACTTAAAAGCAATGAAAGTACTAACGTACACTAAGCAATAGTAGAGACAAATTTTCACGAAGTATAAATATTAAAAAGCCAACAGAATTAAACATTAGTAATTCAGATTTTATATAATTTTTAAACAAAGAAGATAGGATGACCTTCGAGATATCATAGTTTCACTTATGACTATAACACTCTCCATTCTCTTCAGTAAAATATAGATATTTAAAATATAACACTAAGCTATGTGCTAATATATCATTAGGCATACTTCACTGTGCCAAAAATTATAATTATAATTAACTGTGATATATTTTAAAGGACAAAAAATATAAGTCTTAATTAATTGAAACTTAAATATATCTAATCAAATACTACGAGAATCCCAGAATTTAACAATAACTTAAAGGACTAAGAGTGCAATTATCCCACGATATAAAATAAAAAAAATATATATATATATATACATACGTAAAAACTTTGAAAATAGATACTAATAACTATTCCAAACACCATGCGTACATATTTGGTACTTGTTGTCAATATTTACGGCCATCAATTATATATATTTATACTACTAGCTCAATGATGTTATTCTTGTACTTTATTTATGGGGTAAATTTATAGGCTATATTATCGTACACGGGAATTCCTGGTTTTTTCATGAAATATATATATTTTTAAGCATTGTATAATATTATCTGGACACATTTTTTTTTTTTAAAAAAAATGAACAATGCACTTCAACACTTAGTTAAATATTAAGTTATTTATCTTTAAAAAAAATAAAAATCAATTCTATAAAAAGTTTAGATCCGCGATCTGACTTTTATCAATAGAACCTCAAAATTAATTGTACTTTTAATATCTTAAGTTATCAACGGCGCAGAACTAGATGAAACCCTTTGGAACTCACATTAAAAATTAATAACTTTGTGGGCTATATATATACACACCTAAGTATAGAGTAGGCAACTAAATTAACTAAATATAGGCCTATCATGATATCATACATGTTGGAACATAAGTTTAGTATACTTTAATTATTTGAATATTCCTAATGGAATTTGTGCACCTAGCTATTGTGCGTGCATGTGCAGACCAATATCATTATGAAAAAATAAAAACTATACTTTATCTCGGTTATTTATGTAGAAATACAAAAAGAGGAAAAAATGATTTGCCCTCCATAAAAAATTAAATAAAAATATTCTTGTTAGTTCAATAATTGTCCTTTTTCTTTGACAAATGTACCAACAAAGTTTTTACTAAAACTAAATAAGGGAGGTGTAGAGTTGAATATTTTAAACGCAAGAATTAAAAGTAATCTATAATTTACTGAAAAAATAGCGAGTAAAATGCATTTATTACGAGATATGACAAGTAATTACGTATGATGGTCCACTTGAGGACACAAAGGCACTGTTTTTTTTTTTTTGAAGAATGAGTGATTAGAGGGACCAGTTAAGACATTAATCACATGATCTTCTCTTTTAGGGAATTAAGGTCATAATGTTACTTATATGATAAACTACCACTACCATTGTAACCTTTTAAATTATGTGATTAAGACTTGAAAAGTAAAGACAAAACTAGCTTTCCAGTGGGAAGGTTAGAAAGTGACTAACAAATTGGTCCAAATATTTTTTGATGAATAAAAAGAGACAATGACTATAGTACATTTTGGGTCCAAAAGTAAAAGAAAGTGGGCTCATTCACACAGGATTAGAAACTACAAAGAAAAATTTTAGTAATTTGGTTACCTTTTTAGAGATGATAGAATATGGCCTACCTGTTGAATGAGATTATGTGTTGGGTTTGAACGTTGAAGGGATAGAGGGAAGTTTAATCTTTTTGTTTTGTTTAATTGGACTTTATTGCTTCAAGATACGAGAGATAGACACACCACGTTCACAAGATCTCATTAGTAGGATTATACTAAATTTATTGTTATTATTGAATTTGTTCTAAAAAATGGACGCAAAGAATTTATCATTTCCTTCTTGGATGGGGGTATTTTTGTGTGACCATCTCTAAAATGGATTCAAGATTTAAATTTAATGAATTCATAAATTATTAACCATCCAAGTTATTGAGTTTGAATAAAAACTAGCTATCAAATGTAGCCGAACTCATATCGTACCTCGTATATCAACCCCTATACTATCATCTTATCAATAATTTGTTAGAGCGAGGATACTTTTAATTGCTACTTAGTTATATTATAGTAGCACACACTCACTAAGATACGACCTTGAATATTCTTTCTTTTATAATTTATTGAATCAAATATATAAAAATTCGTTTAAATAATGAATAATATATAATAATTAATTAACTCAAGATTTCTGTCTAATAATCTGATGATAGTTGAATTTTGTGACCACATACATTTCTTATTACTTAAAACTATATTATGTTTTAATGGGGTGGGGCTAGTGGATTACTACAATTCATGAAGGATATTGTGGTGGTGGAGAATAGAGAAATATATATGGCAGAAAATAGTTTCATTAAAACAATTATAACTAAACAAAGTATAGTTTGGTATGGTGTATCTGACAATAGCCATGCTATTAGTTGGTCCACATATTTATCAATCAAAATATGTATTGGGACACACAGTCCCCAACCTGTTTCATAGCCATCTTGTTTGATGAGTTCCACTCCAGATGTTTAACGGATAGATATGATTCGGATAATTTTTTTTCTCGTGAACAACTAGCTTTAAAGATTAAATTAAGTCTAAGATTTATTTTTTGTTCATGATATTAGAACATAATCTATCACAATTATTATTTATCAAAGATTTAACTATCCACACACCAGATCCAGCCTTGGGCGTAAGGTGTGGCATTGAAGAGCCTGACATTGATCGTTTAAGAGATGAGTGATCTCTGTAATGTGACTTGGACAATCTTCTCTTCAAGGACTAACTTTACATATAAGTATCATAACACGAGTAATTCCAATTATTATTTACCAATGACGGAGAGTGGAGACCTAAGCTAAATTGTCCACGCACCATATGTTCAATCCTGATGTGAAATGGGTTATTGAAGATTCCACCTCAAATATTTAAAGGATGGACGGATTTAAAATGATTTGAACAATTCTCCTTTCGTGAGTTAACTTTTAATGTTGAGTTAAGGCTGAAATTATTTTTTTACACATCTCACCATGACTCAAACAAAACTGAAACAATGGTGAATCATTATGCCCATGTGTCCATGGATAAGTTTTTTTTTCTCTTTCTAATGCACCGACTTTAATCTGAAAAATAAAGTCTTTTCTTGTTGGCATTACAAATTAACAAGGATTTAAAAAAAGAAAGAGAAACATAAATATATGGGAGTTGCAACATTGAAATTTAATTAATTGAGAATTAAGTACTGTGCTACATCTTTTCATTTTACCGGATATTATTGCAATCTCGACATGTTATACGTACTAACGAGTACACGATTTTGACATTATCCTAATAATGGACAACGACATATATAATAGAAAAAAAGATGATTTGATTTTTTTTTCTCTTTTTCCTGTTGAATAAGAGTGGTATTTTTGTTTTTCGACGACCGCACGTCTCTCTTCGAAATATTATAAATTTTAAAGTGATTAGATAAGATATGAATATATGATTCTAATTTCTACATAAGAAGGTATGAAAATTGATGATTAGAATAGTTTAGTAGGCAGTTGAGTAATTGCATAGTTTCTTATTAATCTTCCGTGTGTTTCTACTATTTGCTATTTTATTTTGTTTTGTATTGTGATATTATGTTATTAAATTTTTTAATCCTGCAATCCTTCTATGAATAACCTCTCTTTTGAGTTGAGAGTCTATCGAAAATTTGAAATTAGTCTTTCACTTATTATATATTCCGTTACGAAAATGGACATTGACATAATATAAATAGATATTTCTAGTTCTTTCAACTTTAGATACATAATTGGAGCACTTACGATCAATATGAAAATTGTTGAATAAGTCAATAAAATTAGATAGTAGTATAAGCTAGATAAGAGGTCTATTAAGAAAAAGGCAAGAAATGACAGAATAACATGTCATGTGGATGGCTGTGCATAGAGAGAACAAAGGTCAAGAGTTATATCTCAAAACTACCTAACATATTGACCACTTGGGACAAATCCACATGAGTTTTTTGTCAAGATCCATAGGCTTACCTAATTAAAATTGATTTATTTTATGGGCATTTATCAATAGGGTCTGCTACATTGGCTTCATCTCCACATGCTCTTAAAATTTGGACACCAACACATTGGTTTTCACCTTATTGACAATGGCTAGGAGACATGCTTGAGAATTGCCCCAAACCAATTACACTTTGAAATTAATATGCATATCACCAAAATCTATACATGCATGCATGTTTTTTGTCAAATAATATAAAATCATTTTGACTCGATTTGATTGCATAATGCACAATTTGTTCCCAAGAATTTGATGATTTGAGTGCATATTAATGCATTAGCTCCCTCCTCTCCACATCCTCACTCATATCAACAACTTGGATATTAATATAATATAAAATGTTTCTTTCCAAATTCTCATAGAACCAAAATATATTCTTTTGTTTAAGGGAAGAGACATGGCTGATTGTACCATCAAATATTATGGTGAAGTTGTAAGTATTTCTCTAATTTTAATCAGAAGTTTCAGATTAGAGCTATGAGTATGAAATCGTCTTTGGTACTTGATAGGGAGCTCTTTAACCCCAAAATGTGACTTCCTATAAGAATCCAGATTAAGCGAAATCTAAAGTGATAAGACCCAGTGAGAATTTAACACAAAAAGAATGGCATGACTAATGTTTACGGAGAATGTGTGTCATCAATTATGGTGAAAGTGATATCTTAAATAGATGAAAATGATCTTTCAGGATCTCTTATAAAACAAACATAAAACTAAAAATAAGTTTATAAAGAACTACAAAATCAAAATTTCTCCTGATTTTGGGAAAGTATTTTAATTAATTCTAGCTAGTTATAGGGTAGTACAAGTGTAACATGACATATTTTTATGGGTGCAATACACCCATTGTTTGGTAAAGTAGGCCTAGCTACTTCCTACAACTCTATAGAGTATTGATATACTACTATCATATCATTGCTTTTAGTTGAATGGACTTGTGCAGAATTTTCAACTACTCTATGGATGCCTAAATACTTTATAGATAGATTAATAAAGTTTACTGTTTGTCTCTACTCACTTTTTCTTTTCTTTTCTTCTTCTTATTATGAGTATTATATAAATATCTTTTAAATTATACAAGTATCTTCTAAACCGAATCTAAAGTACACCCGAACAAACAAGATCTTTGCTACATGTTCATATTTAGGATGTATTTATATGAATTATGAAATATGCTAATTTTATGAAGCATTATTAATTAATTAATTGAAATAATTGATTTAATGATCACTTGGCAATTATTTGACATCAATAATTGTGTATACACACGGTACAATCTGTATAATTAACAAAATGTTCTGGCGGATTATCCATTATTATGGAGTAATAAACAAAAAGATGGCTAAAAAGCACATGATCAAAAGCAATGAACTGACAGAAAAAGAACACTAAAATCAGTCTAGTAAGGCCCAAATCAGCAAAGAGTGGCCCAGTTTAGATCTTCTTGCAACACATTAAAAAAAAAACTGATATATGTTATTCATGCATGTTACATTTTATCATCTTAGGCGAATCTAAGTACTAGTATTCGCGAGTTCAGAATAATTATTACAATCTTATTATATGTAGACATTTATTGATTTCATTTTTACCTTTGTACATTAGTCATGTACTTACTGCAATTGAATCGACAGAACCCGTCCTATTCAATGCCATGCATCTTCCTAAGCATGATAACACACTGATAGATCTTTTCAGGATCTGGAAGGACACTAGAAACACTCTCCCTCTTAAGGCATCTCTTCATCCAGCAGCCAAATTTAGGACACTCATGTTCAACCTTAAAATCTCCGAAAACCTCGTAAGCATGGAACCAAGATGTCATGGCAATGGCTATAACATCAACGTACCCAAAGTTGTCCCCTCCAAAGTAATCTTTGTCACCCATGGCTCCTTCAAGCTTCTTCAAGATTTCTATGAAATCTTTCTTTGCAATTTCTACTTCTTCACCTTTGCTCTTCCATATGCCCATTCCTCCTTCAAATATCTACAAACAAATCAAACTAATTAACACATGGTAAATTAATTATGGTGTATTCCCATATTATATGACCTTGTTTGACTAGACGCAATCAGAATATATACTTACACAACTAAAATTTTATTTTTCTTACAACTTATGAACCTTTTAGACCACTTTAGAACAATATAAAAATCTTATAACGAAATAATTAGACCATGGTCTAAATTTAAAATTATTTTTTAGGCGTTGTATGGCAATCTAATGTTTTTTCAGTTTCTAAGACGCGCTATACATATGTCGGAGTCTTATATTTTGAATGTCTTAACAGTAGATAAAATTAGACCTTTTTGTCGATGAAGTCTGCCCAGAAACGTGCACGGGAGCGTCCATAAGCACAAGAAGGCAACAAAGGATTAGGGGAAGGATACTTGTCATCAATATAATACACAATGTTATTGGACTCTACAATTGGCTTTCCATTATCTAACAAAACTGGAACTTTCTCATAAATTGGATTGGATTTGAGAAGCACATCACTTTTGCCACCAAATAAGTCTTCTTGTTGAGATTCATAGGCTACACCCTTTTCAGATAGAGCAATTTTAACCCTCATACAAAATGGGCTTGCCCAGAAATCCAATAAACGCAATTCATCTTTTGACATCTTTTTTTAATAATAATACTTATTTCAAAATTTATATTCTGCTTAGTATGATGATTGGTACATGCTGGGCTTTAAATATAAATGCAAGAATCTGAATTTCCAAAGTAATTTTCTGTTTGGGCTGATCTTCCAAGATCGCATTGAAAATAGGAAATATCGTCCTTTTGTCTGTTTGGTTCATGTACTCCCTCCATTTCATATTAATTGAATTTTTAAAGAAAAATAGATTAAGACATAAACTAAACATAGTTTTCCATTTTTATCCTTATTATTTATTGTCAAATTTATTGAAGTCATCACATCGAAAATTCAAATGAAGGGTAAACTTGAAAGAACATTCTAAAAGTAGTCTTGAAAACTGAACAATTAAGTTAATTAGAAAAATGAAAAATGCCTCAAAAATTCAATTAATATAGAATGGAGGGAGTATAGTACTCCTAGTAATAATAAGAGAAAATTACTACTCTCCTATGTTCTTAATTACTTGTCTATTTTTCTTTTTTTAGCTGTCTCTAATTATTTATTAATTTTGACAAATCAAGAAATGACAATTTTTTTTACCTATTATACCTTCAATTAATTTCTTTGAAAAAGATAAAACTTTTTGAAAATCTTAAGTTTTTAATTCATCAACTTCATAATTAATAGGGGTAAAATGATAAACTCACTCAATCGTTGTTTTCTTAATAGGCGTGTCAATTTAAAGTGGACAAGTAATTAGGGACATGGAGTATGAATTAAGTAAGTGATAAGTTACCTTTTAATTTTTTAATTGGACAAATAAAAATAAATCGAAGAATTAAGTATTCTTTTTTATTTTTGACAAAGTGGTATTGAATTCAACAATATTAAACGGTTATTTTCCCAATTTAGTAAATCAAGAATGCTGAAGACCAGGGTTGCAAATTCTATTCGAGGCAAAAGGGCATTGATTTCTTTCCCATACCTTCATTTCCTCATTTGGAAACTCTTATTTTTCCTCTTTCTCATTATGTTTTCCCTCTCACCATATAATCCCACAATTCTGGATAGGATACTTTTCTTTTGAATGAAGGAATGTATTGAAAATAATCTTTATATTTCATAAGAATAGAAATAAGATATAATTATATAGTACAACATACTTTTTTCGGAGGTTTCTTGTAAGATTATACTCTATTGATTATGATATGATTATTATATCTGATTGATTTTAGTATTGAAATGCAATTAAATTAGAATCAGCCTCAGAAAGTCCATATTTACTGCCCTTTTAACTTCCAAATATTTATACTGTTCAATTATATTCAACATTCCTGTTGTTGATAAATCTTTGAAGATCTCTGTCATCCACCTTTCCAGTTCTGGAAAAATCTGTTGTCAAAGTTCTTTTCTTTTTCAATTTCTAAACCCCAAGCAAAGATTGCTAATCTGCTTTCAAAGTTTCTTCCTTTTTTCTTTTAATGGGGATTCCCCTTCAAGAATAGCAGAAAAGACTCTCCATTCCTCTTCAACTGGATCCAACATTCCATTTATTGAAACTCTGCTGTCAAAGCTCTGTTTTCTTTTTCTTTCATATGATTTAACAGTCGGAATTAGAGATATAATGTGGGGCGCCGTTCAATTGGGAGTATTGGCGGCCTTTCTTGTACTCTTTGTCCCTGTGGGTATGGCTGGTTGGCACTTGAGCCGCAACAAAATGTTATTTTTCAGCTGTGCCCTCTTCATTACCCTTGCTGTTTGTGTTCATTTGACCCCTTATTTTCCTTCAGTCTCCTCTATGCTTTCTTCATCAGGTTCAGTACCCTTATCTTCATCATCATCATCAATGGTAAATCTTGACTCTTGCATTTCTTTACTGCACCAAGTAGCATTTGATTTTCAAGAATTGAATAATGAGAATAGTAGTGTGGAAAATACTGTTAGGAGTAGTAGTGAGAAGTCTTGGAAGTGGATTGAGTCTGAACCTGTTGTTCAATGTGATTTCCAAAAGTTGTCCAAGTCTCATGCTTCAGATTTGTTTAATGGGTCATGGGTTGTTGTTACTGGGGATTCACAGGCAAGGTTATTTGTAGTTTCTTTGTTGGAGTTGTTATTGGGGGAAAGTGAAATGGAAATGATTAGGGGGGATTTGTTCAAGAGGCATAGTGATTATAACATATTTATTGATGAGATTGGGATGAAGTTGGATTTTATTTGGGCGCCTTATGTGAGTAACTTGACTGATTTGGTTCTGGGGTTTGAAGAGAAAAAGAGTTATCCTGATGTATTTGTGATTGGGACAGGGCTATGGGATATGTTACATATAAATAATGCAACTGATTATGGTGTTTCCCTAAAGTTGTTGGGGGATTTGGTGGTATTACTATTACCAGTACCTTCAGATTTTGTTAATCCCAACTTCTTTTGGCTGGGAATGCCAAAGCTGATAAACTCGATGTTGAATACAGATGAGAAGCGAAAGAAGATGACTGACGTGATGTGGCAAGCTTATACTGATGAGCTTTATAGCAGTAAGCTGCTGCGACAATCTGGTGGACCCCTTTTGTTGCTGGACATTCATGCATTGAGTAATAATTGTGGAGCTCATTGTACTACTGACGGAATGCATTATCACGGAGTTGTATATGAAGCTGCAGTTCATGTAATGCTAAACGGATTGCTTATAGAATCTAATCAGAAGCTGTAATGTAGACAGGGTAATAGAATTAGTTTTGTAATTGCTAGAGCTTTCATTATTATATGGGATTCTTTTCCTGGTGTTACACTTATCAACTGAAGATCAGTGGCAAGAAGTTTTTTATGGTAGTCCATACTAAGGTTCATATTCTTTTTCCCCCTTTTTCTTCAATTGTAGGATTACTAATACTCATACAACTTATATATTGGAGCAAGGAAACCCCTAATGTCTCACAACAAATTTCAACAGGAACATGTATAGAGATTCACAGCAATGTTTAATGGTTTTAATATCTCGATGAAATAGGTCAGTTTTTTGCTTGCATTCCATACAAAGTTGATCTAATTTCTTTCAGAGCTAGGCAAATTTGGTAAGATACATATCGGTGATTCCCTTTGTGCCCTTTTATTCTTTCCCATCAAGTTGAACAGGTCCTCAGACGTATACATCTTAAACTCCTGCTATTCTTTGTCAAAATCATTGTTGATAGTGTAATCCAAACATCCAATAAGCTAATATGTATATATATTCATATCCAACCAAAAGTATGAGCTGAAATTTCATAGCAAAATTCATTTTGACCAATCTGCTGTCACCTGTAATGGAGGTCCTTAGATTTAAACTCTACTCAGTGATTTGTTGCTGCTAACTCCCAAACGATTATATGTCAAGTTGAATAATTTTCCTCAGACACCTTCTTGATACTGTTTTATTAACGAAACTTTACTTGTAAAAAAAGGAGACAGGTGAACAATTTCTAAGTTCTGATTATTTTTGAGTAATTTATGGATTATACAATTTAGATATCAGTTCTTTAGTTAATGAACTAAAGTGGACGTGTAGGTTCACAGGAAGTTACATAACTACATTCTAGGAAACTAGTTGCACGATACAGCTTAATCACACTTGAGTTCCTGCATTATACTTATGAGCCAGGGCTGCGAACTTTTGTGAAGTTTGTCTTTGGATGCGTTAGATTGTGATGTAGTTACTTTTTTGCGGAGGTTCTTATCGAGAGTGTGGGATCAGGGATGTTTAAAACCTTTACTTTGATTGGAAAATAGGTAATTAGAACTAGGAAAAACTTACACCTCTCTCTATAAACCCACTCCCCTCCAAAGGAAAGGGAAAAGAGAACTACATATTCTATTTGAGGCTTATTAAGATGTATGAGAACTGAGAAAGGTGTGTGTTGCTTGCATTTCTTAGTCCCTTGAAACAGACTTGATTCAGCATAAAAGGAAGTTGCAAATACATTATTATACAGAAGGTTGTCTCTCAAACTAATCTTTTGACAGAATCAAATGGGCCAAAATAAAATGGCTTTGTGGAAATACTGATACCTCAAGGATGCTCAGACATCACCATACCTTTATTGCCCCTATACTTGGTACTTTACGCTGCTAAAGGAGGGATGCTCTGTTCGTTCCAGAAGAAGTTATCTGGATCAACCAAAGTCTTGACTTTGACCAATTTATTAAAATTATCCTTGAAATACTTCAGTCCATAAACACGACCTTCATTATAGCGGTTGTTTCCATTATGGTTGACCCCTATGTCAAGGTCTCTATAATTTAAATATGCACATCTCGGGGATTTTGACACAAAAGGAGTCATGTAGTTGTACAGTACTCTGGTCTGGTTTATATAGAAGTTCTCTGCTTCCTTTCCTTCTTTCCCCCAATTGGCTGCATACTGGATTTTAAATATATTTCCTGCTCTGAGGAAATGGAGTTTCCCATTCTGGCATCTCACTCATCCTTCCACCATATTGATTGAAAACTAACTCTGTGTCTCCTAATTCAATCATTTTATCGAATATAGATTTCAGCTTATCCTTGGGAATGGGTTTCTGCAAATAGTCTGACTTGCGCTTCAGAAACTTCGCTCCAGGCTTTCGGTTGAGCAAAGCATCAGGCAGTGTTCTATTAGGAAAACTTGCCCAGAAAAGCTCAGATTCTATCCAACTCATTTCCTTGCAATCCTCAATACGTAAACCCAATTGAGGAAAATCCCTATCCATGATGGATAGAAGTTCTCTGGAATCTCCAAGAAAAAATGCTACAAATGTTGCTGTAATTGTCTTAGTTCCTTTTTGCTTCTCATCAATAGGTTTTAGAGCTAACCTTATAAAGAGATTGCTATCTATTTTCTCTGCAATGAATTGCCACCAGTTAACAATGTCAATTGCATTTTCTTCCAGGGTCCTCACTACCCGGAAAACAGTAACAACATCATGAACTTTTACCAGCCTAAGTTTGTAAGCCGATATCACTCCAAAGCTAGCACCACCCCCACCTCTGATCGCCCAAAATAGGTCTTCTCCCATTGATTCTCTGTTAAGAATTCTTCCATGAACATCTACTATGTGCGCATCAATCAAATTGTCAACTGACAGTCCATATTTTCTTAACAGGTTACCGTATCCTCCTCCAGTTATGTGTCCACCAACACCAACAGTTGGGCAAACACCAGCTGGGAAGGCATGGACTTTGCTTTTCTCCCATATTCTGTAGTAAAGCTTGGACCCAAGCAGTTTCATTTTGGATATCTACATCAATTGAACGCAGGTTAGACATGTCAAGAAGAACAAAACTGATGTTGGAGACATAAGAAATGCCTTCGTAGTCATGCCCTCCACTTCGGATCTTTAGGTACTTGTTAGTTTTCCTGCAGCAAGTTACAGCAACCTGGACATGAGATTCTTGTAACGGAGTGAAAATAATGTCGGGTTTTGGAGTGGTTGATCTATTGAACCTCTGGTTTCTGATATAGTGTTGTAGCACAGACTTATATGAGGAGTTGTTTGGAGTGTACACTCTTGACAGTATGTGGTCAGATGGATGTGAATGTTTGGATAAGCACTGAAGGAAACTCAGGTATGATGGTGTTGAGGCTGCCAATGGAACAAAATGGATAACAAAAAGAAATGAAGAAAAGGTTAGAAAGAGAGAGTTCTCCATATCGAATCCCTGGTTTCCTTGTTTTCTTTTATTTTTTCGCTATGGGGCTCTGAAAGATAACATGGAGAGTTAAGCTATTCCATGCTAACTAGAAATATAACAAGAGAAGATGCCAGCGAATCAGGTGTAATACAAAGTTCATCAAGCAGACAATTGTGCCTTGTTTTCTTCTTCATAATGTTGTGAACTGGAGTAGAAAAACTATCATTTTTGTCATCTTGCAGTTTGGTAGTACTAAGTGAATGTAGATCCTCTCCATATTTACTCTTCTTGTCACGCCGGTTCTTTAAACTATAGACTCCTAATTGCAACCTTGATTTGACTTCTACAAACTGACAAAATGCATCATCTGCAGTCTTGATGATATAACTACGACAGCAATATGGCATGTGGCAGAAAACTAGAAAATGAAAATCAACTTTGGATGATATGATGAATGAAAAAACAATGTGGCGTGCTATTTAACATGTCATATTCTTGATAGGAGTACCACCATAGGTGTAAATGTTCCTCCTCCCCCTTAAAAAGAAGAAATCTCGAGTTTGAGTCAAAGTTGCTAAAAATCCTAGCTTTATACATTGTGAATCCAAATTAGACGAGTCAGTGGGTTCCGAACACTGAACGCTTGAAACAAATATTTAATAAATAAAGGTGACAAGATAAGGGATAATGTTTTGATCATTTGACAAAAAAATCTACAATATCAAGTAACTATTTGTCTCCTTTTGATGTGTTCATAGATTTCATCAAATTCAAAGAGGAACATTCTTAATCTACAAATCAACAATTCTAACAACTTTGATTCAGGTTCTGCAACATTTGACTGGCAAAACAATTGCTTGATAACATTGCCATGCAAGTGGCAAGTTTCTTCTCTGGTTACATTCAAGTTCACAAGGATTTAGTGAACAACATACAACACAATCGCAGAGCTTTGCCCTGCAACGACTAAATCAGGTAGTCACTTGTCCAACATGAACTCGAACAAAAATGTCCCAACATTGCTAGCCAATCTTGGGCAATCCAAAACGAAAGATGAGCTATAGATACAATTTTGGCACGAGTCTAAGACCCAAACTGCTTGCCTTCAAAGGTCTGACCAAAATTCCAATTCTTGGGAGCTACATTGTAAGATGTCAAGGTGGCCCCATCACCACTAGTCATCTCAAAAGAAAGCGGTTGATTCTTTAAGTCCGCATTGATGTGCCAGTTTTGGCCCCAATTCCTACCCATAGGAAGCCAGCCTGTTCTTGAACCCTTAACTTTTGCTGCCACTATATCACCTGAACCTGCAACATTACTGATTAGAACTGACAAGAATATTCCAGAGCCGCCAATAGTGAATCGAACTCCACCTTCCTTTCTGCACTTTATCCTGTTCAGAATTAAGAAACCAAGCATATGGTTAGGTGCCATATAGGAAAGATCTTCAACAAGGGAATTCTGGGAATTACTTGCATTGTCGAATTAAAAAGAGGAGATAAACATGTAGATTTAACAAATATATAGGCTCTTTTGGGACCGGAAGGATTTTTGCAAGAATGTAGATGAGCTACATGAAATTTGCAGAAAATTGTACTGAATGGCCAAGCGGAAAGAAAAGACACTTGAAGGTGGATGGTGTAATCAGTCTCAAATCTTTTCATGGTGCTTCTTGGATGGGAAGTACATCTAATTTCTATACCAAATATTATGGAACGCCAATAATACCAAAAGGTGCATATTTGGCAACATGGAATACCTCTTATAAGTGTATCCCTATATCTATTTGGACAGGATAGATATTTCTCAAAGGCTCATAAAATTTATTCAATGTACAGTAAGAAGATTGCAGGCATTTTATGCAGTTTGAAAGTCTATGTTATGTTACCAGTTGGTCTACTAGAAATAAAAGCTCATCCTCTAGGCAGGAAGGAACATCTTTCAAAAACCATGTAAGTCATTTTAATGTCTGAAGATTAGAAACAGAGCATGCAGAGTAGTTAGGAAAAAAGAGTAGTGAAACTGATATGGAGGTAGTCACAGACAGAACCAATAGTGCTGTTTGATTCCCAGGAAGCTCTACATACATTTTCCAATACAAATGAACTTTACATCATCTTCAGCAGAATATTTTAATATGTATATATTTGTTTCACATGCATTGGCCAGAAGGTTATTTTAGAGACTTTACTTGAAGAGAAACATTCACATTACAATTCAGGACAACTTTTGAAACAAATAGAAGATGTACATACTATGAGAATCTACAGAAATCAATACATAGATAATGATTCTTATGATATAGAACATGCATATTATATATATTAGAAAAAGATTTGCTCCCTCCCTGAAAGCCATTAAAATTACTTACTAAAGGAAAAAGCCAATGAAATCACAAGTAATAGCTAGGTTCATCAACAAGAGATTTCATTGGCTTTTTCCTTTAGGGCCCATTATACTTCACATCTGTGTTTCCTTCCCCCCTCCCCCCCTCCCCCCCTCATTTTTTTCGTATTCTCATATGCAATTTCTATTTATTTTTTCATTGCTACCTGTCCTAAGCATTCATTCAAATTTCATTTCTGTTTTCAGTAAATGCCCTTCAGCTACTTCCTTTTTGTTTTTTACCTACCATTAAATATTCAAGAATCTCAATCACAACTCTTCTCCTGGTCCTCAACCTCAACTACAGCTGTAAGAACTTAATGTTTTTAAGCTGTAAACAAACTAGTTCAGAGAATGTTTTAGCTAACAGCTGGTAGAACTTTTTACCATAAATTGGTAAATCAATCTAACAACTAAACTTCAATCCTAGATTATCCGAGGTCAGCTATATGAAAATGAATCCATTCCCCTTTTCTCAGTTTTGTTTCATTCTAACGCTAAATAATACTCCCTCCATTTGAATTTGTTTATCTTGCTTTCCTTTTTAGTTTGTTACAATTGTTAAGCCTCTTCCCTTTTTTGGCAACTATTTAGTTTCAACTTTTCGCCTAACATGTTTAAGACTAGAAAATTAAAACACATTTTGGTAAGTTTTCTTTGCTTTCTTAAACTTCACGTCAAGTCAAATTCAGACAAACAAATTAAATTCTTGCAGTAGGAGAAACATAGAATCAGTTGAATATTTTCTAAAAACACACATATATAAGTTGCTGCACGAACCTGCGGTATTGAATGGGCATATTAGAAGCTTTCCAAATAGCAATCTTCTCAAAAGCCTCAATGGGTAGCACAAAATGGGCATTAGGTGGATTACAATGACCACCACCATCTAGATCAAACCCATAATTTGGTGCACAAAAATTAGTGGCTGTAACAATTATAGAAGTACCCGGAATGCACCACCGCAGATCCTCCACACATCTCACTTCATAACAAGCACCACAGATCTGACCCTTATCAAAAAGCACAGTACTTAACCCAGCTGTAGCTTTTCCATACCCATTTCTCTCCAAATCCCCATATCCACACGCGCCACCCACAACGTCACGTGGGTCCGCGGCGGCGTAATAGGTGGCGCGTGCAGGACGCCACTCGGACTGAAAATTGGAGGAGGAGGTGGAGGAAGAAGAAGGTGACCAGTTGTAGTGAGAATGGACAAATGGGGTTGGAGAAAAGAGTGTGAATGCTACTAAAAGAGACAGTAGTAGCATACTTACAAATGGAGTGTATATGTTCTTCTTCACTATCAAAGAGATGACAAATTGTTGTTTTGCTTAAACTCTTGAATCTGATGAGTTCTTTCACTATGCAGGGAATAATGAGAAAAGGGAAAGTTTGTCACTTTTTGTAGAGATATTGCCATGGATGGTCATGTTTCTTCACTGCTTTTTTGAACTTTGCAAATTGGGCTTGTCGGCGCCCCTTTTTCTCTGTCTTGTTAAATTGAAGAAGTAACACATTTATATACAAAATTGTCTCAAACTATTTAGGGGTGCATTGGTTCAGGCAATTTGCATTATTATTGTTACCATTTAGGGTCCACATGTTAAATAGAGTGTATTTTTAAGATTTGTATAAATAATATTTTCATTAATTATATATATATATATATTCTTTATGCATTGTTTGATTTGATATATTAAAAAATATTTATTTATAAAAATATTCTTCACAGTTATAATGGAAATGATGTAAAAAAAAATTGAGGGGCAATGGAGTCTTTAACCATATTAATGCATGCATTACTAATACCTAGTAATTTAGGGGTCGTTTGGTAGAGTGTATTAGGAAAAATAACGCATGCATTAGCATTGTGTATTACTAATACCTTGTTTGGTACTCTTTTCCAACCTATGTATAACTAATGCTTGCATTAGTTATACACTCTATTGTGTATTAAGG
>JAJOOO010001812.1:0-33336 GCA_029582685.1 Solanum piurae
TTGAATCAAATCTAAACTTTCATATATGATTTCAATATGCATAAGCTTGTGACTGAATGTTCAATTTTACTACAAAATTCAACAGACAAAGAATGTTATTTGCCACTATTCATTACAAAAAAAATTCCATGAATGATTCAATTGAGTAATTTCCCCAGAAAATGCTCAGACCTTCAGTTTTTTTTACCACTTTGAAGAACTCTGCTTGAAGGCTCCACAGTTGTCTTGTTCCTGGGCATTGCTGAAACCGATGAATTCCCCCTTGTACTGGAACTTGGTGGAGTCGGGTCAGAACCCATTTCAGTTTTGCCCCGGGAAGTGGAAGCTCTGCCTTTAGCCTTCTCCGATTTTGGTGGTTGTGGGTCAGCAGGAGGAGTCGGATCAGAATCGGTTTTGGGTTTTCTCCGGCGAGCTGAGCCGGCAGTGGACGCTGTGGATTTTGGTGGTTGTGGATTTGCCATTCTGGCTTTGCCCTGACGGGTGAGAACACTGGAAGTTGGCAGCACAACTGTCCTTTTCTTGAGCGGCAACCGCTTAGCAAGCACGGCATTGGCCTCAGAGCTGGTTATACTCACTGGCTTGAACATGCTTGGGTAATTCTTGTCTTTCATATCTTCCGGCGCATTGTCCTCAGAGGGACTTTCCTCAGAAGGCACCAATTTCGCTTTGCCTTTATCATGTCGACCGGAACTGGAGGAGGGTTCCATATTTAACCTTTTCTTGGCTGGTCCAGAGACTCTTGCGTTTCCCTCATAAGAACTTGTTCTGGATATCTTGGTACTGGATGAACGAGTATTTGGTGATATTATGGGTATGCGACGGCGGGCGGTGGCGGGAGAAGAGGCGCTGCCAGCAGTGGTGTTTGTTGTTTCGCCCTTATTTGACTTGGGCGGTTGAGAAACAGAATCAGGAGGGACGGTAGAATCCACTTTACCTTTGCCGCGTTGTTGTCGAGTAGATCTTTGAGTAACAATGGCGGCAGACTCCGTATTCGCCTTATTCTTGGAATCCGTGGAAGAAGATTCACCGCCAACGCTACCAGAAGTTGTTTCAGCCTTCTCCGACTTGGGTGGTTGAGAAACAGAATCAGAAGGCACACTAGAACCCACTTTGTCTTTGCCGCGTTGTCGAGCAGAGCTTCGAGTACCAATGGCGGCAGGCCCTGAATTCGCCTTTTTCTTGGAATCCATAGAAGAAGATTCTCCACCACCACCATCAGAAATCTTTGTTTCTACCTTCTTGGACTTGGGTGGTTTAGGATCAGAACCCACTTTGTCTTTGCCGCGTTGTCGAGCAGAGCTTCGAGTACCAATGGCAGCAGGCCCTGAATTCGCCTTTTTCTTGAAACCCATTGAAGAAGATTCACCACCACCACCATCAGAATTCTTTGTTTCTGCCTTCTTGAACCTGGGTGGCTTAGGATTAGAACCCAATTTTGCTTTTCCACTTCCAGAAGTGCTTGGAGCAACATTGACGAGTGGTGGTTGAGGATCAGAATTAGAATCCAAATTGGGTTTTGCAGTGCGATGAGAGGTTCGAGTACCAATGGAGGTTGAGGATGACTCCTTCGTTGCCTCTTTCTTGGGAGCCATGGAAAACAGAGCTTTCTTTCTTTCTTCTTCGTCTGGAAAACGGTTATGGTGATTGACAGAAAACAGAGTACCTATAGCTGGCTTTGATTTGATGGTCTATTTATACACACTACATATGTTCTCCTTCGATTTTGGCGCCCAATTCAAATGATTTGTTTTCTGATGGGATATCCTATATATGTTTAGACTAATTTGAGTTGATAGTATTATAAACTTTTTTCATTTTTATTTGTTTTTTTATATTCGCCATTTGCATAGAAGTTTGATTAATTTGAATTGATAGTATTATAATTTTTCTTCATTTTTTTTTCTTACCTGATAATCCAATATTTGTATGGAAGTTTAACTAATTTGAGTTGATAGTATTATAATCTTTCTTCATTTTTATTATTTTCTTACCTCATATCCAATATTTGTATGGAAGTCCAATTAATTTGAGTTGATAGTATTATTATCTTTTTTCATTTTTTTGTTTTCTTACCTGAATTCGAAATTCAACTAATTTGAGTAGATAATATTATAATCTTTCTTTATTTTTTTTGTTTGGTTTTTCTTAACTTGATCAAATATTAGTTAAGCAAATTGAGATGGAGAAAATAATAAACTAATGTTAAACACAAAAACAAATCATTAATTTTAATAGTTGCTTAACACAAAAAAAAGCCTAATTTTTAAAGGGCTGGTGAATAATGAGGAATGACTTAAATAAAAGAACAAATTAATCTAGACACATTTTAAATTAATATTGTAGCTATAGTA
The DNA here is from genome assembly GCA_029582685.1 of Solanum piurae. Lineage (NCBI taxonomy): Eukaryota > Viridiplantae > Streptophyta > Magnoliopsida > Solanales > Solanaceae > Solanum > Solanum piurae. The sequence goes on from JAJOOO010001812.1 coordinate 2,352, forward strand.
ATAATCATTTTCAGCCAATCATTTTACTTCAATTTAACTGCAATAACCAAAATGTCGAAGGTTTGACCAAAATAATATAAATATAAAACAAATGAACAAAAGTAATACATATTCTTAAAAAGTAACCAAAATAGTATAAACGCTACCATGAGTAATGTTTTATCTATTATTTTATTTATAAAAACTAACGAATAGAAAACAGAGAAACCAACTACTGTTAGCATAAATCGTTACTGTTGATAACGTAATATGAAAAACTACATTTTTGAAAAAGAGATTGCAGTTGTACTTGTAATATTAAATTCACAATATTTTTTAAATAGTGTTAATTAAATTTTTTATTTTTTTTATTTAAAATAAATTATATATATATATTTGTGTGGTAAGAAATCATTTCAATAATTGTAAAAATGAATATTTGATAAATTTTTATTAATATTGATAAGTTTTAAGTGGTGTTGATTAAATAATTTAATTTTTTTTATCCAAAATATGTCCATATTTATGAATTAAGATAAAGGTGAAACAAACACCTAACTATACCTTGATTTTTTTTTTAAATGACAACTATTTTGAACCAATTGTTTTTCACAAAAACGACAAGTAAAGTGGTTGGAATAAAATACAGTATAATTTTTATTATTTTAAACAAGCAAGTTAGTATAATTAAAATCTTAGTAATTAGGTCAAATCTAAAACTACAAAATTTACCTTGAATTAATTTTTTATTTACACCATTTTAAACATAGAGAAACTGATAATATTTTCACAATCCTAACATATGCCAACACGCATAATCATCGAATAAATGATATTATTCATATCCATGCTAAAAGTAAACGAATAAAGAAAAAGGGTAAATGTAATTAAAAAGAAAAAATTAGAATGCAAGCAACTGACATAAGTTGAAGCAAATTCGTTATTGCTACTAAGATTTTATGTTAACATCCGTTCTTTTTTCACTTTCTGTCCGTCAATTTTTTATGAATAAAATAATAGGTAAAACGTTACTGGTGGTAGCATTTATACTATTTTGGTTATTTTTAAAAAATGTGTATTACTTTTGTTCATCTGTTTTATATTTGTTTGTTATTTTCTAGTTGATAGAGTAGACTAATTAGTGGGTGTTATAAAAGATGAGCAATATAGAACGAGAAATATAAATAAAGTTATGGAGAGTAGAATATAGAGATCATCTTATTCAAATGTCTTTAAGTGTCCTTACACTAGTAAATGACAATCCTATTTATAGGTTGAGAAATCACTCCAAAAATCACTATGTTAAATGTCCAAATTAATAGATACATTCTTATCCAAAATGGTTCATAGAACCTAGGAAATATGTATACATGAATGTAAGTAGTACATGTATGAGTAAATGGACAATCCACTAATTCAATGAATTTATGATAGTGGTCATGTTCATCCACTCTTTTTTTAGTTGCTTCTTGTAAGCTAAAGTTAGTTAGTTGTAAGCCTATTTAACAGACCACTGTTGTAGTTTTCCTACTGCAATTTAAAGACTTCAGAAAATCACTCTTTATGTTTTTACATTCTTTTTAAAAAAAAATTCATAATAATATTGTGGTATCAGAGCTAAGACCATCTGTTGACACCCAATTTTGGCCTAACATTTTCAAAATTCGTAACTTTTAAGTTTTATTTATTTAATAGTTTAAATTATTTTTTTTATAATTTTGAATAAATTTATCGATAACTATCCTTATTTATCAAAAATTAGAATTTTTTATCAGTTAATTTTAAAATTGCATTTTTTTTACATGTCATTAGTTACGTTCATTATATTTTTTTTTTATTTTTTTTTTATTTGTTACATTTGTTAATATTTATGTTGATATTTTGCATAGTCCAAAAATTTAGTTTGATATAGATAATAGTTTATACACAGATAATTTATTAATCGATAATTTTGACCCATAATTTTAAAATAGTGGTGTTGTAGTTTTCAACACCCTATATAAAGAATAGTTTATCTATTAGGTTAAGGGGGTGGTGAAAATATTTTTCAAGTTTTGATAGGGTAAAAACCCTAAGAATTCTTTGCTCTCATATTCTCCAAACCGCCGCCACCCCAAACGATTTTTTTGTTTCTTTTTGGAATTTGACAACCACAAGGCTGCAACCAGCTTGCCCTTCTTCTTCTTCCCCCCTTCCTTTACACCACCAGCCCACATTTTCCGGCAAGACGAGACAAAACCGGAAATGACCCCTCAAAACCCCTTTCTTCTACAACCCAAACCCCCATCTCCTTTTCCGGCGAAAACGGAACCATCTCTGTTCAACCACCACAGCTCCGTGAGCTCACCTGAAACAACAACCACAAACCACCATTACTCCACCCACCAAGCTCCAAAAAACGACCCTAAAACCACCGGAAAGAATCACCAAACAGCCAACATAAACGGCTCCTAAACCTCATCCATTTCCAACCAAAACCCCGACCCAAACCACTGCCAAACAACCGTTCCTCCACCACAAAAAATCCATCGAAAAACAACCACAAAAACTAGCAACTAAAGCTCCAAACAGCCACGTGAAACCACCATTCATTTCTCTCTTTTTTCCAGCGAGAATCATCACTCAACCTCTAAAACCCCCATGTTTTCCCCCCTGTTTGATGCAACCAGCAACTCCGATGAGCCGGAGAAAAGAAAAAGAAAACAACACCAGGCCCCTTCCCCTTTCCCGTTCACAATTTTTGTGTTGTTTCTGTTTTGCAGATTTCACGTGGCTCCATCTCCGGTGAACCACAAATTCCGGCGAACAACCAATCAAGCTCCGGTTAGGCTCAACAAGCAAAGCAACATCACATTTTCAGATCTGCCGGGAGGAAAGCATAATCCGGTAAACTTTATTAGTGTTGTTATTGTAATTTGACTTGTGGTGGTATTCATTTCTATTTTTGGAATTGATTTAATTATTTTTAAACATTTTGGTGAACAACATTGTTTTGGGACTTTATTTACTACTTTTGTTGATTATTTAATGCATATTGCTTTAGATGCTACTAGTTTTGTGTTCCAAGTATTATTGATTTAAATTTATTCTCATTTTCAATTGTCTTTTTGTAGTTTCTTTGGTTGAATTTGTTACATTTTTTATTGAGTTGATTGAATTTTGTTTATTTCGTTGTCTTATTATTCTGCTTGAAATTAAATTTTCCTCCATTAAAGTTTATCATGCGTTTGCTCCAAATCATATTACTATCATATTATACTTAAATGTTTGGCTACTTTTAATTACTTTTTCTTTTAGAATTAATTGTATGTAGTTGTTTTATTTTTTTAGAATTTCCAGCAACTATTTTGGTCACCATTTAAATATTTGTTAATAATATTATTTTGTTTAGTATTATTAGTTAAATTTTGTATGTTATCCTATATTGTTCTTGTTAGCTTCAAATGATTGTTGTCTCCAGGTTGCTGCTATTGTTCAATATTATCCAGCTATTATTTGTTTTATACGATATATGATTTATTTATTAAAATGGCCAATGAAAAAATCTCTCCATCGGTTTTGAAGGCCTCCACATTATAAAAGACGAAAATTTAGTTTAAGTTTATATTTTTTGTAAGTTAAAATGGCCGATGAAGAAATTACCGTCGATTTCCAAGGCCTTCCATGTTAATAAGACGGGTTTTATTTTCAGTTATTTATTTCATTTATTTTTATTCATATTTATTTATTACTAACATTTTTACTAAGTGCGTTTACAGGTACCCTGGAGTCCCTTCTCATTGAAGTTATTCCAATGAAATTTGAATTATAATTTTTTATTTATTATTGTGTATATTGTTCACGATAGACAAACATTAAGTCGTTTTTCATATTACTTGTTTATTTTATTATTTGTGTATATTATATGTTTATCATATTTGTATATTATTTTATCTCCTCCTCAATTTGAAAAAAATGAATTCAGTCGGGACCCACAAGTATGGATTTCGAAGGATGCCTAACATCTTCCCTTCGAAATAACTTGAACCCCTTACCTAGAATCTTGGTTACGTAGAACACTTAATGGTTTCCTAGTTTTTTCCTAAAATTAGGTGGCGACTCCCTTTAAAATTCGTTTATTCTTTAAATTCTTCCAAAATTGAATCAATTGTTTATTTTTTGAGTCAACGCGACGTTTCGCCCTATTTGAATAGAGTAGGGATGTAAACACCATCCCCCAATGGACTTTCGGTTCACACGTTAGTTGGACTTGAGCATGAAGGGGGAGAGGGATATTAGAGTGGGTAAAATTTTCACATTGTTGGAGAATAGACTGATGATATGCTCATATGGATTTGAGCAATCATCCCTTCATGAACTTGCTTTTGGGGTTGAGTTAGGCTCATGTGTCATATCTTTACATTGAGTTGATTGAAATTGAATGTCATGTCTTTACATTGAGTTGATTGAAATTAAGAAAATAAATTAGTCTGTAAATTTATGAATATGTATAAAGTAGAGAAATCCCAACAATTTGGGCTCGAATTACATCCTATTCCGGAAGTTTCTCAAATTACAATAATTTTGGGTTTTTCAAAATTATTGATATTTCGCCCGATACATAGCAAACAATACATAAGTTATGTATAAGATATATAAGTTATGTATTAGATAGATAACTATAAACCAGATTCATGTTAGTTTAGGTTTGAAATAATTTGAGTTATGTATCAATAATAACATTTGTATCAGGTACATTGTACACAAAAAAAAATCGTAATGTGTCTATAAAGGTGGAGTGATATATCCCGATGCTAAGAGAGAGAAGGAAAAAAAATTGTAATTAATTATTCAAATGGTAGGAATTTTTAGATATTATGTTATCTTAAGTCGTGTAATTACGTAATTTCCCTATAAATATTGTATAAAAATGTATAGGAATATATATACATTTTTATACATAATTATACATTTTATACACATTATACACCAATACCATTTATACAATCCCAAGATTTATGCAAACTATAGATGTCTATATGCAAATGTGATCTTCCATAAAGCTCTCAAAACTCTGTCTCCAATGGCCAGCTTCAAGTATCCCCTCGAACGTTCCCTACGATAGAAATAACTATCGCTAAGCATAAAGCTTAGTGGTGTAAAAACTATATGCGTGGAGCCACTAGATTCCCCAAGTTACCTTTCAAAATTCATGGGCAGCACAATTGAAACATAATAAATAAAATAAGTAAACGATATATCTAGGGTATCAAGTTCTATATTTAAAGATCCAAGTGTCAAGAACGCTCATATCACCATTTTCCAATAGATCCAATACCAAGGCTCCCCAATATATACATCATACCGTCACACCCAATATAATCAAGTATCAAGAAGGACCGAAGCCCTGTATCTAGAAGGGTCAAAGCCCAATAATCAAGAGAATCGAGAATCATGTTAAAAATGGCTTCTTAGTTCATACATAAAATGGACAACTTCCATACTTAAGACGAACCACAAATCTAGAGTCAAGATGGCAAATGATCCAAATCAATAGGCATGCCAATAGTGACAAAATCAAATCCACAAGAAGGACAAAGTCCCAACAAGAATGCAAGGTGATCAAGCAATTCGTACAAGTGGGCGAGTTACACAAGTGTCTTGAAAGTGTCAGAGAAAACCAATATGACAATACAACGTGACAAGAAGTAACTAACGTATCGAGATAACCCTTCAAATATACAAGCAGATAACAGGAGTACAAGTACAAGTTTATACACAAACCTTGGGCTTTAGCATAGAAACAGTCCAACAAAACTTCAAGAGTTCAAACCGTAGACCGACCAACGTATCAAGGTCCTCAACTTGTACACAAGTATATATATACTTAAAAATACAATTAAATAACTTCTATTAGCTCAATAATGATGACGTAAAACAGGATCATCATCACAAGTAAGCCTAGAATATATAAATACAACTATGCTCCCAAAACATTGAATCTGTCCAGCATGGTACCTCAAGTCGCAACTTAGTTATTATATACACGGTATTAGTACTGGTAATTTGGTATAATGTTTATCGTGTACACATTTTATTTTGAAAGTATTGCTGGTATATAATATTAAATGTATAATTTGTATGATAAATGTTTTATTTAAAGAATATAATTTTTTTAAAATTTATATTAAAAAATCTGAATATTTTAAGTATGATGATATATTAAAATCCTCTCCTTCCAATTCCACCAAAATAGTTCCTTTTGATTGCTAATTTAGAAATATAATGATATTGTAACCATGAGAGAGGAGGATTAAATTGATAAGGATCAAAATTGATCCCTTAATAGAAGAATAATTAATTACTTTCTAAATTATTTGTTATACTTTCTTCGATTTATACTATTTGTTAATTTTAGTTTGGACACATCTTTTAAAAAAATCTTCATTTCGAGAAATTGGAAGTGTTTTCACGAAATTATCATTAATTAAATAATATTAATTTAATATGATTTCTTGGTTTTGCAAAAGTTTACTTATCTAATTAAAGGTAAAGTTGAAAAAAGAAAATACCTTTTTGATTATGTAAAAACTAGTTCATATTGTATTAAACATAAAAGCAAAAAAACACCATATTATATGGATCAAGAAAGTATAGTTAATAAATCTTTTATTTTTATTCTTGAAATAAATCAGAAGTAATGATATTTATAAAAAATATTCCTTAATTGGCGACCTACAACTTCAAAACTCAAAAAAAGGATTAAAATAGGTAAAAATATTATGTGCTTATATTTACTGTTTGCTTATATGATATTAGTGATAAAATAAAAGATGTAAATATCATTTTACCCGTTGTTATTCAATTTAGGTAATAAAAATAATAATTATCTCAAAATGACAAAATCTTTACAAATTTGACTCAAAATTTGAGATCTCTACATTAGTACAATCCATGTAATTATTGGTAAGTGGAATTCATTTTATTTCTATAATAGGTAAACTAATATTAATGTCCTCCTATTTTTAAAATATGTCAAAAGTAATATGAATTTTTTTACCATATATAGTTGAATTGAAGACATAGGAATATTTTTTTTTAATCACTAGTATAAATAGAAGTGTAAAAGTTTGAAAAAAAATCAATTGTCTAAAAAGTTCAGAAATTGAAAATGAAGCAAGCTTTAGCAACATGTTTCATCCTAATAGCTTTTCTTTTTCTCACCTCAGGTATGTATGCTAAGATTTAGTTTTTATTTATCGTAATTTAGTGTGTTTAGGTGACTATACCTTATTGTTATTGTTATGGTTCCTTATATATACTATCGTGTTTTTCTTTTATTTACTGTTTAGATTTTTCTTGAGCCGACTGTCTTTTAAAAACAATCTTTCTACCTCTCGTAAAGATAGTGATAAGGTCTGCTACACTCTACTCTTGCTAGATGATCCCATTTTGTGGGATTTTACAAGGTTTGTTGTTGTTGTTTTTATTTAGAATCTTTCTACCTCGTAAAGATAGTGATAAGGTCTGTCATACTCTACCCTCCAGACCCTACTTTGTGGGATTTCACAAGGTTTTTTGTTGTTGTTGTTGTAGGATAGTTTTTATTTTACAATCTTTCTACCTCGTAAAGATATTGATAAGGTCTGCCACACTCTACTCTCGAGACCCTCCAAGATTATTTTTTTGTAAGATAGTTTTTATTTTCATCATTTGTTAAATCACGTGTAATTATAAAATTTTAATTCAACAAATATTTTTGATGAATCTCACAAGTAGCTTTGTAAGGAGATTAGGTTCTTATTCCCATATTTCATAAAAGTAGAGAGATTGTTTTCAATAGATCCTCGACTCATGTCGATGAGTAAGGACAAATTAATAGTTAAAGAAGTCAAATCTATTTATGTATCTATTTATTTAAATTGGCATTTCTAATGATTTTTTAATCTTTTTTTTAAGGTATGATTTCAGTTGAGGGTGCCCTAGTAAATATTTGTGAGAGATTAGTACTTGGAATTGATTGTCCAGTAGAATCACAATCAAGAATATGCCTAACAGAGTGCACTAAAATATCCCATGGTCATAACCCTTACGAACATTATTGTTTACAAGGTCAAGATTCAACTTATTGCTATTGTGAATGGGAAGCTGATTTCTGCGATTATGGGTTCGTTTGATAGAGTGTATTAATACGGTATAATTGGTGTACCGATCATTACTAAGAAATATTTTTAAGAACGTAATAGTTTTTTTGTCATTTTTATTTTGCTAATAAGATATATAGTACTGTTGTTGAAAGTGTTCGCAACACATATTGAAAGAATATTACATATCTATCGCGCATTAATGGCAGGGCCTTGCTCATCCGAGTTAAGAAAAAGGCATGTGCTTTAGACCCCCAAATTTGAGAGTCCTCATTTCTTAACAATAATAGATTATATTTATTTATTTATTAAAAAATGGAATACTATTAGTAGAAAAAGTAAACTTTTGATATAAAATGAAAGAATTTACTAGAAGAAGTTTGATATATTTAGAATACTGTATCTTATGAAAGATAATAAAAAATAAGAATGGTTATATTATCAATTGGAAAAAAAATATCAAAAGAAATGAGTTATATAAAAGTTATTAGTAATAATTTAAGTTTAAAACCTCCATTTGATTTTGACTTTAGATTACTAATCTGCTTGAGCCGCCGCCCCCTGATTAAGGGCATCAATTTTCCTAAATTTCTTTTATGATGAATATAAATATCAGCTTGTGCTAGAATCAAGATTAAAACAATTTAATCTTCCATACTCCATCTAATTTGACAAAAAATTCACAACGATCTTTAAGAAAATTACACGACTTCTTCTGAGAAATAGATGAGCATATAAAATATTTTTTTTCAAATATACCCAAAGCAATTAAAAGGATAGCATCCCTTTAATTAATAACTTTTTTTTTTGGTGAAACTTTAATTAATAACTTAACTGGGAACAAATACAATGCTTACTTCTTCAAAATAAAAATAATTACTCCCTTTGGTGTGGCACTTTTCAGTTTTTGAGATTCAAACAATTTTATTTTTGACCGAAAATTTATCATACATCTTTTAATTATTTTGAATTTTCAATTATTGTGACTTATAGTACTTTTTACATAATTTACAAATATATAAATTTATTTCAAAAAGGTTGAAGATTCCACGCGCAAATTTTTGGTCAAACTTAAAATGTTTTGACTCTCGAAAAACGATAGTGATACATAAATTGGGATAGAGGGGGTATATCACATATACTTAAAAGGGGTGGGAAAAAAAACCAAAAAATTACGTCTATGGAAACCTCACAGCTCTCTATCAATATAGCTTTTAGATTTTTGGTTAACGCCACATCATGCCTAATCGAACATGATGCTTGCTTGGTGAACTTAATTAAAAAATAACGTTGCGCTAGCTCTTGCTATCAACTATAACTTTTGGCATGATGGTAAATGCTTGAATCCCAAAAGCAACATGTTGCATGAACTATACTTTTTGACATGATGGTAAGCGTTTGACGCTTGATCCTAACAGAGACCACATCAATTAAACTGAGGTTGGTAAATACAATAGTTGAAGATTGCACGCGCAAATTTTTGGTCAAACTTAAAATGTTTGACTCTCGAAAAACAATAGTGACACATAAATTGGGACAGATGAAGTATATCACATATACTTAGAAGGGGTGAAAAAAAAACCAAAAAATTACGTCTATGGAAACCTCACAGCTCTTTGTATTTTTCTTTCTATGTGAATTGGTGTGTTTTGAACAGATGAGTTGATGAACCTTTAGGCATGATGGTAAACGTTTGATTCCCAAAAGCAACATGTTGCATGAGCTATACTTTTTGACATGATGGTAAGCGTTTGATCGTAACAGAAATCCTTCAATTTGTCAATTAAACTGAGGTTGGTAAATACAATAGTTATATGCTAGCTTTACATCACTTGAGATACAAAGAAAAAGTCTTTCATATGCTGCAGCCATTTTGGTAGCAGTAAACAACTTCAAACCCCTCTCTCTAGCAAATCTTCCTTTCTTCTGTAGACTTTCCCTTCCATCCTCCCAAATCTTATACAAAGCTTTCTTCAATTCCCCTACTGTAGGTGCATATGTATACCCCATTTCTTGGCTAACGATGATCGATCCAGTAATGCTGGCGAGTTTCGTTGCCATCAAAGGCTTACCTGTTAGGATGGCTTCTAATAGTGTGTGATCCAAACCTTGAGCTCTTAATGTTGGGTTTATGAATACATCTATTGCATTGTAGAATCCTGCTAGTTGATCCTGTTCTAATGGTCCTAAAACCATCACATTATTCGATCTGAGGCCTTTGTATCGAGTACCCCATGGACCATTTCCAGCAACCAGAACAATGACATTGTGCCTGAATGTTGAGTTCTCATTGAAAATTTGTTGTAAGGCTTCAAACATTAAAGGGTGTCCTTTATCTTTAACTAACCTCCCGGCTAACCCCACGATTAGGGACTTTGATTCTGGGATTCCAAGGTTGGACTTAAAAGCATTGCCCTTTGAAACATCAGGCTTGAATATCTCCTCATTGACACCGTTTAGTATGACATGAACGCGTTCTTCAGGGATCATATAGATTCTTTTAAGTACATCTCCAGCATGATCACTCGTGGCAACGTGGTGAGCGTAATTTGGGAAAAACTTTACCTCTTCAATAACCTTCTTCATTCTTTCAGACAAAGCAGGTGACTTTACAGGATCATCAGTGGTATTTCGGAGAAGCTCCTGTATGATATCAGAATGTATAGTTTCATAGGCAATTCCATGCCAGCTAACTGCAAGATTTTTCAGGTTTTTCGATCTAGTATGCCTTAGGCCTACACTCTCTGTATGAATCACATCGAAGGGCCTTTTTGTCGCGTTCTCTGCTTGAAATTGCTTCCAAACAACGGCTTGGTCAAGATATCCGGCAGCAGTAGGCCTCGAGATGTGGAAATGTGGATATAAAGGAAAGGATGAGTTGGAGGATGAAGCTGTGAAGATATGAAGCTCGTGGCCTCGTTTGGCTAAGGCGAGATGGAGTGTTAAGGCGTGTCGTTCAAGTCCTCCAGCTTGATTTTCATCTGGCCATTTCTTGACAAACAGAGCAATTTTAAGGAGTCTTTGAGGTGGTTGTGATGAAAAGTCAAGATGATTCCAAGCTTTCGGGAATCTTAGTAGATTAGTTGATCTGTTTTCGTTGCTCGTTGTCGTTTGGATATAGTAATATCCATAGCCAAAGAAACAAGACCAGTAGAGGAGAGGAATGGATGACAAGGCAAAGAGAAAAACAAGAATACAGCAACAAAATCGAAAACTGGAAAAACCCGTTTGATCTTTTGCCATGACAGTTCAATACCAAGAACCTCAATTCCTTTTCTGAAGAAAGAAAAAAGTACCATGATTCATTTCTTTATTAAGTTGTACTCCCTCCGTTTCAATTTGTTTATCTTACTTCCGTTTTTAGTCCGTTTCAAAAATAATGTCTTCTCCCTTTTATGACAATTTTCTACATGACATGTTTAAGACCACAAGGGATCTATGCATTTTTTTTCTTTCTTAAACTCCGTATTAAGTCAAAACCATACAAACAAATTGAAACAGACAGAGCTTCTCTTTTGAGATCTAACACAGAGCTGCACATGATTGTGAGCTTGTTTAAATTTTAAATAATACTCACACATATCTAGAAGTCCTCAATTTAAGTTGACTAAATTGGTTGCTTGTATAATCTGCACAGGTTTCAATCTATGTTAATATATTATAAGGTCACAAATCTCAAGCCAAACAGAAAAAAAAATATAATAGTCTTCAGTATTAGGAATAAGCTAAAGCAACAGTCACAGCAACAGAATAAAGTATTGTCTAATTCTTCTTAGTTTACCACTTGGTTTCTGGTATCTGCATTGCGACCCCAACTAATCCAGATTCGAGCCGCGTAAGATGCCAAACATTTTTGTACAAATTTGGTTATATCACACATTCATATGTACAAGGGACAACCATGACATATGAGAAGTTGTCTAAATATGATGATAATTCACAAGTGCCTACTACTGCTTGTTATAACAACAAAAGAGAAATCAAAACTTACACTAAACATGTCGAAGTTGTTCCACCTTGATCATGATTTTTCGACAGACATACAACTATATACTGATGAAGAATCCTAAAGGTTCTTTCTGCTGCCAAACACAGAAAGTGATTTTTGGTAATAAACAGAACGACTTCGATGGTAATCAATCCAGATACATAATTGTCGAATAGCTTCCCTCTTTTCCTCCTTGAGAGCCAACATACCATCATCTTTCTCCTTGATCATTTTCTCCAATTCTCTAACCTTATTGTCTGATCTCCAAACTTTCTCTCTATACACTAATATCTCGGCTTCCTTGACGTCCAACTGTTCAAGTAAGCAATCTAGATCATCTTGTACATGTACTATTGCTTTGTTTTTTCTCATAACCCAATCTTTTACAAATTTCAGCTCACAAGAAACCTTTGACATTCGATTAAAGAAATGACCAGTACACTCCTCAAATTTTAGAGCTACTGTGTCTAGTGAAGCCAACGTATCGTTTGCTGTCAGTGTTATATCCTTAATGCCTCGAACCCCAACTTGTAGCCTTGCATTTTTCTCTTTTAGATCATTATTTTCTTTCTCGTACGAGTTTCTTGTTTTCTGATACCACTCCTTGTTCTCAAGGTGCATTTGTTCTGCCACACGGATCCTCCTGCTCAAGATTCTCAAACCATCTTCAAACTTCTTACGCAAATCTTCGGTCATTTCTTCTATTTTCCTTTCAGTACTTTGCAAATTTGATTTGGATTCTTCTAACCTGATCTTCATTTGTCTATGTTCCTCATTCAGCTTCTTTATAATATCTTCATTTTCTCTTATTGACTTCTCCTGATCTGTGATCTTCGTGGTCAAATCGATGTTTTTCTTTTCCATATGAGTAAGGCTATTGTAAGAGTTGTGTTTATCTTTCTCAAGCTGTGACTGCAATAGAACTTTTTCAGTTTCCTCGGTTCGTAGCTGCTGCTGAAGAGTGTTGATTCGTGTTTCCATAGATGAATTCTTATTGGACATATCATTCGCGTAGACCTCATGTTTCTTTTGAAGAGTTGACAGCTCATGTTTCTTCTCTAATAGTATGGTTTCCAATTCTTTCATCTTATCAGTTAGCTCCTCTTTTTCTAACTGTGAACGATAAGCTTCTCGGTTTATATCCCTTATCTGCTTTTCCAAGTCACTCTTTTGGCTGCAGAGTGAGTCTACCTCCAATTTCAAGTCTTTTACATGTACTTGTAAGCCTTCATTCTCTTTTGATGTCTCCTTCTCAATCGAAGAGGCGCTTGTTAGTTTCTTCTTTAGATTTTCAATCTGGAGATGACATTCGGATAGTTCTTCATTTTTTTCTTTGAGTGACATTTCTACTTCTGATTTACGATGACTCGTGGCTTCCAGCTCTTGCTGCAGAAACTTAATCTTTTCGGTTAAATCCCTAACTTCGACAGTTCCCTCGTGGCACTTCTTTTCCAGTGACAACTCCAGCTCGTGTTTCTGATTGTTGAAGGACTTGAGCTGTTCATTCCTTTCAGTATGTAAAGAGTACAACTCTTGCTGCAGAGACTTTGCCTGTGCCATTAGATCATCAATTTTCGACTTTGAGTTGGTCTGATTTTCCTCAAATCTTGTAAGAAGATTAGAAAATTGATCTGATTTCTCTTGAAATGCTGCTTCCATTTGTTTAAATTCATTTGACTTGCACGTAATCTGCTCTCCGAGTTCTTTCTTTTTTACACATGAGGTTTCAAGCTCAATCTTCATCATAGCAATTTGATCCTCTAATGTCTTTATCTCAGCCAATCTCTCACTCTCGTGAACCTCGTATTTCTTGGTAAGAGACAAGATATCTTCTTCTTTTTCTGTTAGTTTCTCCTTCAACCAGGCAGATTCATTTATCAACTTATTTGTCATGCTATTTTCTGTGCCTTGATTGTTCAAGTCCTTGAAAAAATCTCGAGATTCTGGTTCTTGGACAGAAGATGCTGGTGAATCAGGTAATGAATCCAAGTCCAAACTTGCATTTTCGTGATTTGTAGTGTTCGAAAAGTATGAGCTGCCTTCGCCAGCAAATTGCCACGGGGAATGATATGCTTCGGAATCTGAAACTGAAGAAGATGAAGATGCAGCATCGTCCCCGGCTTTGGCACAAAGATTATACTTTACTTCTCCTTTGAGATTTTCATACTTAGCATAGAGGGACTGGTATTGTTTGTGGAGATCATCAACAAGTTGGATAAGTTCTGATCTTCTCCTTATGTTCCCCTCTCTGCTTCCTTTGTTCATACTCTTGCTCAGCTTCACAATCCTTTTTACCTTGTTTTCAATCTCTGCAATAAAGAACAAACTCTTTGAGTTACGACTCTGACAACAACAACAACAACAACAACAACAACAACATATCTAGTGAATCTCACAAAGTAAGGTCTGGGGAGGTAGAGTGTACGCAAACCTTACCCCTACCTAGTGGAAGTTGAGAGGTTGTTTCCAAAAAACCCTCGGATCAAGTCAAACATATCATAGTAGTAATGAAAAGAAAAGACGACAGTGAAGAAAACATGTCAACTAATAGGTAGTTTCCAAAAGACCCTCGGATCAAGTCAAACAAATCATAGTAGGGAATAATCAAAACTGTACTCAATTTGCCTCTAATAAGCTAAACCACAACCCCTCATAACATTGTAAGAACTGAGGCTGTTACCTATTTTTATGCCTTTCAACTGTTCTTCTTTTTCAGGATCCATATGACTCTGAAAAGCCTTCATGGAACCCTTCAAACGTTGTTTCGCCATCTCTGCTTCCATTATTTCAAAGGGAAGTACCACTTAAGATTGACCAACTGCTAGCGTCAAAATGGCTGATCCATTAGAGACAAAGGACATCCAGGATCTGCAACAGCCCATAAGCAAAGGCATTTAGACATGTAAATTTAGTAACAAAGTAAACTGCCCTGATATTAATCCATCAACATTCTTAGCATTAACTCTGTTCATCCAAGGCATGATTTGTCTTAAAAAAGAAACTTTGTTCTGAAAAACTATCAAAATATAACATCAACGACAGAGACAGATCCAAAATTTAAATTTAAAAAGAACAATTTGTATTCTTATTACTGAATCTCTTATAGTTCAAAGCTTAGAATTGTTAAATTTTACTATTTTCACATATATTTGTTCTGCTCTGCTTGAAAAATATTGGATTCAGTTGAACACGTTGGTCGTTGGCACTACTTTGTGTCCCCCTCTGATCACTTTTCACCAGAATAAGCATAAATACAAACTAAATTGAACAATTTCTAGAGGTGATCATCAAAATAATCTTGAACATCCTAATAGGAAGACCGAAACTCAATTCCAGCAGCTAATAACATAGAAAATTGTCCGTTGAACGCGAGATACTTTGTGCACCAGACTGCCCTTTAATAACATAAAAGGTAATTATTGAACAAGGATTTCATTTCAAGTGTATAAATGATTTGCTTGATATATTTGCATGGTCCAAACTAGTAATATACATGGAAGAAAATTCAAACAGATTTTTTTTTTGAATAATTTTCTGATTAATCATCCATGCATATTCGAATTTAATGCAACAACAACAACATACGCTATGTAATCCCACAAGTGAGGTACGTCTGAGGAGGGTGCATGGCGTGTACGCAACTTTACCCCTATACCTTGTGAAGGTAGAGAAACTGTTTCCGATAAGTACATGAACAAATCTAATGTAATTAACATTTGAATTCATGGATGTACAAACATAATCTCTCATTAATAATCATTAGGATTATCCAAAATTTATCTTTATTTTTTCATTACAACATAGAAAATGCAGAACTAAAAGATAAAAAAAAATATTTAAAAAACTGCAAATTCTTACCTGAAAAACTGTGAGGAAATAGATGAATAGCCATTTGCATTTGTTTTCTTAACATGTGTAGTATCTTGAAACTAAGGGGAAATTTCAGTTACTTTTTCTACCATGATATTCTATGGCTATTAGTCATCAATCATCATAAATATATTTCGTGTTAGACATTATTTTATCTATAAGATTCAACGGGCAAAATTGACAACGGACATATTTAACGGACCATAAAATGTTAAATAAACCTTTTATGAAACAATAGTTTATCTTTCTTTTTTATATTAAAAAAGTAATAACGATTGAAAGCAACAATTGAATTAGGAGTAGTTGGTTATTAGTGACTAATTGGAAGGGTTGCATCCTTTCATAAATTTTGGGAATTTATTTAATTTTTAATTAGTAAAATAAATATATTATTTAAAAAAAAAATTCAGTAATTTAATTTTAACTAAAGGACATTCCATTTTTAATATAGCATGAATGAATTATTATTTAATAAAGCACTGGTGATGGTTATTAGGTATTGCAGTAACAAAAATAAACAAAAGAGTCCTAATACATAATAATATAGTAAATAAATTAGGAATCGTAAGTTGTTTAGGATTTGTTATTTAGCATTTATATAAAATTCATATCTAGTTAGAATTTGTTTGTATAGTGTTTATTATTTTATATAGGGTTTTTTATACCGTAAAAAGGGGAGCCAGGTAGGGTCAAGGACTTGTCCTCTTTGACAAAAAATTATACTATTTAATTTAGAGTAAATTTTAGGTTTAGCAAACACAAAAATCATGTTTATATGTTATAGCTATAGTTTGTATAATTGCGCTCCATAGCAAACTTTATGTTTGATATGGCTAATAATCTGTTTCGGTATAAATATATAAAAGAATCAATTATATAATTTGTGTTTGTATAAAGCGAGGAAGAGAGAAAGACAAAAGAAAACTGGGTAGGGAAAGATCTATATTTGTACAATTACAAGAATACAAGTGTATAGGATGAAAATATATATATTTGTATTTGTATATACAATTTTCTCTCGCTTTATACAAACACAAATGCAATTTATATATTTGTGTTTGTATAAAGTGAGAGCGGCGAGTGAGAGTGGCGAGCAAGATTCTCTGGGGAGAGAGGCAAACGAAAAGATATGTAAATATACAGTTTTCTCTCACTTTATACAAACACAAATGCATTTTATACATTTGTGTTTGTATAAAAGTGAGAGAGGCGAGGGAGAGACTGCCATTGAGAAAACGAGAGTGGCGAGCGAGAATTTCAGGGAGAGAGGCGAATGGCAACAGTTTGATACGGGTTACAATTAAATCAAACTGTGGTTATAACATTTAATTTGAATTAATAATTTGCTATTTTATACAATTATCGCTTAAATTTATAAATATTGGTTGAATACCTCACTGCATTTACTTTTTCATATTTTGAATCGCTTCATAAAAATTGAGACATGATCACAAAGAAAGGAAAGGAAAGAATACAAGAAGTTGGGTGGAAATTGCATAAGCTAGATGAAGATCTGACAATTGACATATTGTCTGATTGCCTTATTGGAAAAATATTATGTTTTCTTCCATTCAAAGAAGCAATCCGGATGAGTATTCTCTGGAAAATTTTGTTGGGTATAGCAAGAGTTAATGGGAAGTGGAGGGAAGATGAAAAGAGGAATTGGAAAAGATTCTCTTATGCTTTAAGAAAATGCATTTCTCCCTCATTGGTGGTGAAAAAAAAATTGAAGTGTTTAAATAGAGAAACACTTCTACTAGTTGTTAAAATGGTTGGAAAGAGGGATCCCCTCGCGCCTTCGGCTTCGTAAAATGATCGAGACATAGATTATTTTTTGGACAAATGACCGTTTGAAAGGTTGTAAACTTTCATGAATGGTCGTGTGGATTATGAAAGGTTGCAACCTTTCGGAACCAGTTCCTCTTGGCTATAAATACCTTTGATTCCTCATATTTTTACTTTCGAAATTTCTAACTTCTTCTTCTTCTTCTGCACAAATTTTATTCGTGTACTTTATTGCCGTTGAGTGACTCGCTGCACCAGAGCTTTGGGTATCAATACGCTGGTGATTGAGATTGTTCTATCCTGGGAGGATATATTCCAATGCAAACCTCGGATACTAGAGGGGAATAATTTCCTTAAAGGGACACTGTGCATTCAGTGGGCTCGATCTTCTTTCCATTCTGTTTCATACAGATTCTGGTATGTTTTACAAATTCTAGTTTTTTGTTAATTAATTTATGTTCTTCACTGGTTGATTTAAAACTTTGGAAATTTACTGCTTCTGCAAAGTTTTGTTCTCACCAGTAATGTTTACAATACATATTGCATAACAATCTTAAGGAAATTATATATATTTTTGTTAATCTGTATTTCTGGTGGAGACAAAAACTTTCATACTCCTATTAAGTTTGCAATTTAAATTATTGCTTACTGAATCAGTTGTTTCGATTTTTGTTTATCAGAAATGGAAATTGACAATGCTACGACTTCGGTGGTTGTTGTTGTACCAACCCGAACTGTTGTACCACCAGCAGAGAAACTGGGAAAATTCTCTGGTGTGAATTTCAAAGGATGGCAGCAACGGGTATTTTTCTGGCTTACCACTCTTAGTTTGCAGAAATTTACCAATGAAGAAACTCCAGTGCCTGCTGCTGATATGACAGACAGAGAAAAGTTCATGGTTATTGAAGCATGGAAACATGCAGACTTCCTATGTAAGAGCTACATTTTGAGTGCTTTAGAGGGTGACTTATATAATGTCTACAGTGCAATGACAACTTCAAAAGAATTGTGGAATGCACTTGAGAAGAAATATAAGACATAAGATGCATGCTTGAAAAAGTTTGTGGTAGCAAAAATTTTAGACTATAAAATGTCAGTTAGTAAAACTGTTGGATCACAAGTGCAGGAACTTCAACTTATTTTCCATGATCTGATTGATGAGGATATGATGGTTAATGAAGCTTTCAAGTGGCTGCAATGATCGAGAAGTTATCTCCTCTGTGGAATGACTTCAAGAATTATTTAAATGAAGCTTGAAGATCTTGTGATTCGGCTCAAGATTGAGGAAGATAACAAGACCGTCGAAAAGAAGTCTAGTGGGAATTCGATAATAATGGAAGTTAATATTGTTGAAGAATCTCCTGCTAAAGGCAAGAAGAGAAAGAAGTCAAACGGACAGAAGTCAGAACAGGCCAAGAAAAAATTCAAGGAAAACAATTACAACTGTGGTAAGGCTGGTCACAAGTCTTCTGACTATCGTGCTCCAAGAAAGGATAAGGACAAAGGCAAAAGTCAAGCAAACATCGTGGAAGAGATGGAAGATGCATATGACCTCTGTGCAATGATCTCCGAGTGCAACTTAGTTGGAAATCCCAAGGAGTGGTTTCTCGATTCAGGTGCCACTCGACATATTTGCTCTGCAAAAGAAGCCTTTGCAACGTATAATCTTGCTGAGTTCGATGAATATTTGTTCATGGGGAACACAACAACAACAAGGATGGTAGAAACTGGAAAAGTAATGTTGAAAATGACATCCGGCAAGGTGTTGACTTTGAACAACGTTCTGCACGTTCCTATTATTAGGAATAATTTAGTTTCTGCTGCACTGCTCGTTAAGAACGAGTTTAAGTGTGTCCTAGTTAGTGACAAAGCTGTAATAAGTAAGAATGAGATGTTCTTAGGAAAAGGGTTACCTCATTGAGGGCCTTTTCAAATTGAATGTAATGGTTATTGACAGTATTAATAAGAATTATGCTTCTGTTTACTTATTGAAATCAAATGATTTATGGCATGCCCGTTTGGGACATGTAAATTACAAAGCCATGCGGAAATTGATTACTTTAGAAGTATTGCCTGACTTCAAATGTGATAAATCGAAATGTGAAATTTGTGTGGAATGTAAGTTTGTTAAGCATCCTTATAAGTCTGTTGACAGGAATTCAAAACCTTTAGACTTAATTCACACAGATATATGCGATATGAAATCAATACCATCTCGCGGTGGGAAAAAATATTTTATAATTTTTACTGACAATTGCACTCGATTTTGTTATGTATATTTGCTTAATAGTAAGGATGAAGCAATTGATGCATTTAAGCAATAAAAAAATGAAGTGGAGAATCAATTGAATCTTAAAGATAAAAATGATTCGCAGTGATAGG
Organism: Solanum piurae; assembly: GCA_029582685.1. Classification (NCBI taxonomy): domain Eukaryota; kingdom Viridiplantae; phylum Streptophyta; class Magnoliopsida; order Solanales; family Solanaceae; genus Solanum; species Solanum piurae. Next base: position 22,479 of record JAJOOO010001812.1, read on the forward strand.
GGTGGAGAATACGAATCTCCTTTTGCAGAGATATGTTTGAAATATGGTATTATTCATCAAACTATTGCACCCTATACACCACAATCAAATGAATTGGTGAAACGGAAGAACAGAACATTAAAGGAAATGATGAATGCCTTGATAATCAGTTTTGGTTCACCGCGAAACCTGTGGGGGGAAAGGCATCCTTACGGCTAACAAGATACTCAATAGGGTACCTCATAGCAAAACACAATCGATTCCATATGAGTTATGGAAAGGAAGGAAACCTAACTTGAAATATTTCAAAGTGTAGGAGTGTTTTGCCAAGGTAGAGGTCCTTTTACCTAAGAAGGTGAAAATTGGACCCAAAACAATGGATTGTGTATTTATTAGATATGTTGTGAACAGTAAGGCTTGTCGGTTTTTGGTTCACAAATCTGATAATCTTGAAGTTCATGTTAATACGGTAATTGAGTCAGATAACGTTGAGTTCTTTGAACACATTTATCCATATAAAATTGAATGTGAGTCGACAAGTGAAAAACCTAAACAACCACAGGAAGAATCAACGAAAAATACACTACCTAACAAGGAGTAGTAATCGTCTACGGAAATCCACTTCTTTTCGACCAGATTTTGTGGTATTCTTGCTTGAAAATGAGCCATAAACATTTAAAGCAACGATGTCTTCGTCTGTGTCAACTTATTGGAAAGAAGCAGTCAATAGTAAGATCAAATCAATTTTAAGTAACCATACTTGGGAATTGGCTGATCTTCCTCCAGGAAATAAATCTTTAGGATCAAAGTGGATCTTTAAAATGAAAATGAAAGTTGATGGGACTATTGACAAATATAAGTCTAGACTTGTAGTCAAAGAATACAGACAAAAAAAAGGTCTGAACTACTTTGATACATACTCTCCAATAACAAGGATAACATCAATTAGGATGTTAATAGCACTAGCGGCAGTGCATGATCTTAAAATCCACCAAATGGATGTTAAGACAACCTTCTTAAATGGAGAGTTGGAGGAAGAAATTTACATGGAACAACCTGAAAGGTTTGTAGTTCCTGGTAAAGAAGAGAAAGTGTTCAGGCTTCTTAAGTCGCTTTATGGACTCAAACAAGCACTCAAACAATGGCATGCTAAATTTGACCAAACAATATTGGCAAATGGATTCAAGATTAACGAATGTGATAAGTGTGTTTACATTAAAAACGTTCTGAATTATGAAGTCATTGTTTGTATGTATGTTGATGACATGTTAATAATGAGTAAAGATATTGACGATATAAATGCTACTAAGCGCATGTTGTCCAACAAGTTTGATATGAATGACTTAGGAGTTGCTGATTTGATCTTAGGGATCAGGATTCTCAAAACTCCTTATGGACTAGCATTATCTCAATCTTATTATACTAAAAGAGTATTGGACAAGTTCAGGTACTTGAATTTCAACAATGTCAAAACTACAATTGATATAAGTTTTACATTTCAAAAGAATGAAGGTGAAAGTGACTCCAAATTAGAATATGCCAAAGTGTTGGGAAGTTTGATGTATATTATGAATTGTACGCCACCAGATATAGCATATGTTATTAGCAAGTTGAGTCGGTTCACTAGTAATCCTAATCAAACTCACTGGATTGCAATGAAACGTGTGTTAGGGTATCTGAAACATACATAACACTATGCTTTGCATTATAATAAATATATTGTCATGATTGAAGGATAAAGTGATGCAAATTGGATCACCGGGTCAAATGAAGTAAAATCCACAAGTGGTTATGTGTTTACACTTGGTGGAGGAGCAATCTCTTGGAAATCGTCCAAACATACATGTATCGCTCGCTCCACAATGGAATCTGAGTTTATTGCCTTAGACAAGGCTAGTGAAGAAGCTGAATGACTTCGAAATTTGTTAGAGGATATTCCATTCTAACCCAAACATGTGGGACCTATTTGCATACATTGTGATAGTCAAGCAACAATAGGTAGGGCAGGGGGCGTCATGTACAACGGGAAGTCTCGTCATAGACGACGGAGACATAATACTGTAAGACAACTGCTCTCTAGTGGAATTACGACAATTGACTATGTGAAGTCAAGCGATAATGTGTCAGATCCATTGACAAAAGGCCTAGTGGGAGAGGCAGTTGAAAGATCATCTAAGGGATTGGGTTTACGGCTTAGGACAAGTCATCATGGCGGTAACTCTATCTAGCAGACTGGAGATCCCAAAAGCTAGATTCAAGGAGAAAAATAAAGTTGTGACTGACGGTTCGACATTGTCAATTAACTCAATCCATTTTCATGATGAAGACAATGTTCAGGAACGAGGTTAAAACATCAAGGCTTGTTAATGAGTTAATAAAGCTTAAAGTTTTTAATGATTTGCTAAGTTTGGTAGATTGACCAAATAGTGTATCTACGCGATGACACAGTTAGAAATCACTTATGTGAGTGTGAAGTGTAAGCCGTTTCAAAGAGAATTATTGTCAAAAGCCTATTCTATATACACTCATGAAACCAGGAGGTGTTCATGGTTGAAACGAACACAACTGTAAGAACCATAAATGTTAAAGGGTTAATTGTGTGACATATGGTTGTCTAGGTATACACCAAAGCTCGACAGTTCAAAGATATCACATCTACCGATTGACCGACCAAGTATATCCGACATATGTTCACTACGGAAAGCTCAACGGGAAACCTACTTATCAAGATGCAATTGATGTGGATTCCTTTATGTTATAACCATTCCCCATTCATGTGGGGGATTGTTGGGTATATCAAGAGTTAATGAGAAATAGAGGGAAGATGAAAAGAAGAATTGGAAAAGATTCTCTTATGCTTTAAGAAAATGCACTTCTCTCTCATTGGTGGTGGAAAGAAAAATTGAAGTGTTTAAATAGAGAAACACTTCTACTAGTTGTTAAAAGGGTTGGAAAGAGGGACCCCCCTCGCGCCGTCGTCGCTCGCTCGGCTTGGCTTCGGCTTTGGAAAATGATCGATCAAGAGATTATTTTTTGGACAAAGTTTGTTTTAATTATTTAGTTAATTATTTATTTAATTATTTAGTTAATTATAAATGGACAAATCGTTTTAATTATTTAATTAATTAGCCGAAACGACTCGATTCGACTCGGATCCGCGCGACCCATTTTATTTAAAACTCTTTCCCATTTTATTTGAATTTCCTGCCGTTGGAGATGACTGTTCTGAAAGGTTGCAATTTTCAGGAACAACCATGAGCGTTTGAAAGATTGCAAACTTTCATGAATTGTCGTGTGGATTCGGAAAGGTTGCAACCTTTCGGAACCAGTTCCTCTTGGCTATAAATACCTTTGATTCCTTATATTTTTACTTACGAAATTTTTTACTTCTTTTTCTTCTTCTGCACAAATTTTATTCATGTACTTTACTGCCGCTCAGTGGCTCGCTACACCAGAGTTTTGGGTATCAATACACTAGTGGTTGAGATCGTTCTATCCTGGGAGGATATATTCCAATTCAAACCTCGGATACTATAAGGGAATAATTTCCTTAAGAAGACACTGTGCATTCAGTGGACTCGATCTTCTTTCCATTCTGTAAATTTACTGTTTCTGCAAAGTTTTGTTATCACCAGTAATGTTTACAATACAGATTGCATAACAAATTTGGTTGCAAGCCTGGTTGACTCATCCCAACTTGGAATTCCAAGTTGATTATTATCTCAGCAATATAAAAATTGTGGATACTATCATGGAGAGATATAGGGATGAAAAAATCCATATAGAAAAGTTCAAGTTATCAGGACATTCGTTCCTTTTGATTGATAATTGGATTGATATTGCATTTTAGAATGGTGTAAAAGTTCTCGTCATTAAAGTATGTACAATTTCATTGCCTATTTTCAAAATCTTGGCAGCAAAATCTTTAAGAGAATTAGTTCCTAAGGGTTGTACTCTCATGCCTGTTTCGTTATGTAGTGGTGTTGTAGCCCCAAAATGTTATTCATTGAAAAAGCTTTCTCTAAGTTTGGTTGAATTAGACGAAAGCATGTTTCAGACTCTAGTTAATAGTTGTCCCTTGACAGTTTCATATTTGAGTATTGTTTGGGGATAGAAAAGATTGAGTTGTTGAATCTTAAAAAATTATTTCGACACAAAGAAACTGTCCTATTAAATCCCACTTATCTTATTCTTGTCGTGTATTGGATCAATGGGATGATGTTGACTGTCAGAATCTGAAATCTTTAAATCTATCGCATGTGCATACATCTGATGGATTTCTGCAGCAGCTTATTTCTCAATGAGAAAAATCTGTCATTGCAACTCAGAAGTGTCCGGGAGCTGGAAATAAGCACCCTTACGAAGAGGAAGAAGGTCTATTTTTTATTAGATTGGCGATGCAATTAATTTATCATTTCAAAAGTTTATTAATTTGTTTGTCAGTATAGATTCTTTTTTCTTTTATCATGAGGCTCTAGAATATCATTTGTTACTCCCGAACCATAGAAAGTTTATCCTTGAGATTTCTACTTTCTGTTGATACAATTCTATAATATTAAACAAAACATCACGAGGAGCTAAACTCTTTGCTCTTTCTCAACTTTTCAAGTTGACGCATTAACAATGTAACAGTGCCATACGCCCATACCCAAAATCTAGTAAACTAAATATAGATGATATGATAATTCGTGGTCTCTTAACAATATCGTAGACACTAAACAAATTGTTCTTTATATGAATCAAAAAAGTATAGTGTGTTACATCCACTTTAGAACAACTAACTGTCTTACTAATTAGGCTTAATGAGATGAGTTTTATAATATACACAAACAAGAATCGATCAAAACTTTAGATTACTACAACAAAATTTCATAATAAAACAATCTTTATTTATTTCAGGGCAAAATACAAGTTGGACATGTGGGACAATCTTTTTTCTTCAGTAACCATTGTTTGATGCAGTCCATATTATAATCGTGTCTGCATCTAAGTGTCCCAATGGACTCTTTGTTAGCGAAACGTGAAAATAATGAACAAGAAAGAACAACAATATTTAACGTGGTTCAGATCAAAATGTTCCTACGTCCACCAAAGAACAACTGAGAATTTTGGTACCTTGCCAATTTATTTGTGTGTAATTGTTTCGTTTTAACATTAAAGAAGAAAGATGTGGTGCAGCTAGAGAAATTCCCTGTTTTAATTGAAGCTAATGAATGAGTTCCTCTATATAGAATCAATCCAAACTATTATTCAAATCACTTAAAAGCAACTAGTATTCCCATTTTTCGCAAACATAGACTACAACCACAAACCAAAACAACAAGTACGACTACATTACGACTATCCCATAGTTTGACAAAACATTACAATCAAAAAGTATCCATTAATTGCTATCCTCCGAAGAACTTTCGTCCCACTGGACTGTGATGAAATTTATTATCCATTGTATCACTTCGCAACCTCCATATCTTGATGTCATCCCCTGATTTAAGCTGATGTTTGTTAGTAAACAAATATCAACCATAAAAGATATATGGCCCATAATTTCGATGGACTATTTTCATTTTCCATTCTTGATTAAACTCATCAATCATCACCAAGATGGAAGGTAGAGAAACGAGGGGATTTATATTTACTGTCGGTGTGTGAGTGGTTTCACATGCTTCCATAACCACCCGCAATTCCATCCCAGGCATTCAGGTCGGCATCTTCCCAACTTTTTGCAGAACACAACTTCAAATCCCCTGCATATAGAAAAAAATATTAGTAACATATCTTGTTTCGGCAGAGATCACAAAGTTAAGAAAATAGAGAAAGGTGAATGATGTATTGTTCTCTATTCATAATTTTTAGGGTGCTATATTCATCTTGCCACAAAGTGTTTTGAAGTAGGTGGATCAGAGGGGTAGGAAGTTTCTTAGGGAGGCACGTAGGAGAGGAAGAAGGTTAATCTAGTAGCATGGGACACGTTTTGTGTACCCAAGTGCAATGAAGGGCTGAACATAATTAAGGGATACAGGAACTGGAATAACCATGCACATGAAAAAGGTACATTCTTCTCGGAAGCAGAAAATCAGACTAAAGTGGAGTTTAGAAGGAGACAAAATATTTCAAAATATGATCAAACGTAGAAGGAAGAGACTAAATATTCATAAAATCAAATGTGAAGACAATCAGTGGATAGAGGGAGATGATAATAATCACAGAAGCTGCGCTATTACCTATTATGAGAATTTTTTTTCTCTCATGAGTCATGAGTCCTTGAGAACTAACCTCCAGTTCATTGAAAATATTTCTAAGATGATCATAGAATGAGACTACATATTGGCACCGACATTTATCAGATGATCAAAGATAGAAAAAAGAGACTAAATATTCATAGTATCAAAGATGATCACAACTGTGACAACATTGGCGCTGAGATATCCTGGAGATCTAAATGGTAAAGAGCTTAGTAAATTCATGTCTCATCCTGATTCCTAAGACTGGTTAAATACTGCCACCTAGCTAGTTACCGATCTCAAGAATGTAATAGCAAGTGTTTCAGACATTTCAAAAAGCAAATAAAAATATATGCATCTAGAATGGTCATCAATGAATGAGATAAAACATCTCTAAACTTTAAAACATGAAGGAGTAAATGGTCCATATTATCATGTTTATGCCTTCCCCAAGCGTGTGTGTTATTTACCAATGTTTTAAAAATTACAACTTCAACTGTGTGACATATTAATTAATATGTAACAAAAGATTACTAGCATATTTATCAAATAAGATCGTAGAAATTACATATTTGAGAACTAAATGATTAGGAATTTTAACTTGTAAGACATTGCGAAACAATTAGAACTTCATGCGAAAGCTAATACTTACAAAATATGATGATGATAAATTAGATGTAAAGAAAAACTATAAAAATATGCTATGATATTATTTGACTTAACAAGCTTAATAAAATATGAAACCTAAAGCATATATATAAAAATAATAGGTTTGTTTAATAATTTTTTATATATATTTTTTATTCATATAAATTCTTAAAATCATGATAGTCAATTATAATTTGATAGTTATTTATTATTATTATTTTGCAATTGACAGTATAATATTATTTGTAATAATTCGTAAAATACGAATAGACATATATAAATGATTGTACTGTATATAACACTACAAATGTTTATATCATATCTAAGTTCTTATTGATTATAGTTTTGAGAAAATTTTCAATTGAATGAATTATTACACAAACTATCAAATTATTCTAAAAGTAGTAGAAGTATTTAAGAATAGAATTAGACTTCCTAATTGAGTATGCTAAGTAGAGTATCATTTTTACTTATATAATATTTAGTATTACGTTAGTTAAAAATTGTGTATTAAATTATCAATATTGTAGTGGTTATTACGCTTTAGAAGACATTCAAAGTTAAGATAATGTCTTTTTAAATTTAATTATTTGATAATATAATTTATTTGAGCTTGAAATGTCTAAGAAGACACCTCAAAGAATTGAAGAAATCTTATAAATGCAATGTTAAAATATGATTGATTCAAATTAAAATAAATTAAACAAATTAAGAAGTAGAAAGTAACTACAAATTTAATTTCCTACAACTTTTAAGTTATAATTACATCAATTATATTTAAAGAGAATAATAAAAAATTGAAAATATGTTCTTAATAATTGATAAAAGATTAACAACAAATGTTTAAACAAATCAATTAACATTGAATAATTTTGAGACCTTATTTTTCAAGGGTCTAAAGTCATTGATTTAGTGACTTTAGGTTTGAGCTGCCCATTTGACCTGAGAAACTAATATAAATAAATTATTAAAATTATCGAGATAATAATCTCCTCTTAAGCAAAATTCTCTAAAGACATAATTCATAAATATGACATTTAACTTGGCCTCATTGCACATTTATGCCCTCTAATTTTGTGTGTGCACAAGTAGACACTTAAGTTTGTATAAAATTGAACAAGGAAACACATGAGTTCTACGTGACATAATACACGTATAATGCAAATTATCATGTAGGATGTCGTCTAGAACATGTGTGTCTATTTGCTCAACTTTATACAAGCTTAAGTGTCTGTTTGTGCACACTCAAAGTTGAAAGGTATAAATGCGAGTTGAGATCAAGTTACACGGCATATTTATGTAGTATGCTTTCTCTAAACGACTATATTGTGATTGCTATTATGTTATTATCTAAAGACTTATCTTTTATTTGTAGGAGTCCAAAACTTTTACTCCCTCCGTCTTAATAAAAAAGGATTAACCATAAAAAAGTCTTTTAGAAGTAATACACAATGATAATAGAATTCTGATAAAGTAGAAAATTTAGAGCAAAATCTAACCGAGAATGTCATGAGGCGTAAGCCCCGTCAATTTGGACGTACTTCTTTGAGCAACTTACAAAAATGACTATAGTTATAGGGTTATTAAATTTTAATAGCTATAAGTATGATATTTATCAAAAATGACTACAGTTTATGTCTATATCTAGCTATATTTTTGTATAACTTTTATTATTATTATTTATACAGTAATACAATTACAATTATAATTCACTAAATAAGGTAATTTATGTTATTATGACAGACAACCCTTTAATTACTTCCCTAAGACTCTCAACTTTCCATTATTAAATTACCAACTAATATTTACCTTCTCTTTTTTTTTGAGAAGGTAAATATTTACCTATTAAAAACATATTCACTCAGATTCCAATTAAATAAACAAAAATATTGGGATACATTTTACTCCATTATTCTTACTTCATTGTTCTTATTCAGGCGTCGTAAAGGTATCCATAAAATTTTGTGTAGTTAAATTTATCTATTATATTTGATGAATTGATTGTATTTGTGAATGAATCTTATTTCTTTCGATTTTAAATATGTGAACTTCATGACAAGCATAACTTGAACAGTAATTTCGATTTCTATAAATCTACATATACGGTGCTTCAATCGAACGATTCACGACATAGAATCTGATTTCCTACTAAGTAAAATGTATTATTTATACAGTTAGCATATGAATACTTTGGTTTCAAATGGATACAATGATTTATATAACTCAATGTATTAATATATTTAGGATACAAACCATCATAGAACTTAATGTATTAATATATCAAACTTGGTAAAGTATATCAGTTTAGCATACGAGCACAACAATTTAAATACATTTACCTTATGAATACATCTATATAATATACATATGAATACCCTTGTTGTTAAATAAAAATTAGATACATTGGACAACCCAAAAATAAGAAAAATAGAGCATAACACAATGTGAGTATCCAAGTGTATTCAAATATACTTATATACTCTATATACTCTAATCAATCTTTCAACTTGTGATGATATTTCAATACAATTGGGCAATAAAAAAAGAAGACAATGGAATATAATACAATACAAGTATCCAGATGTATAATTATTTCACTGTATAAAAAATTGAAAATTCCACAATTCACATTGTATTACTTCTTTTTTTACAACTATATACATATGAATACAACTTTTTAATTTTCCTCCTGTTTTTGTCGTACAACTAAACCTCAATCTCTTTTTCCTCCTGTTTTTGTCGTACAACTAAACCTCAATCTCTTTTTCCTCATGTTCTTGTTGTACTACTTTTTTTCACTGCTATTGGAATCAACGAAGGAAGTTCATCCAATAATTCATCAAATAAATGTATATCGGAGTACTGATATTTGCCATTATAATGAAAAAAAATCCAATCGAAATCCTATGAAAATAGATGAAACATATAGATGTATACAAATATAATCTTCATAAAAACAAGAAAAAATGCAATTAGAAGATACTTAATGAAGATGAATCACAAAAATCACTCTGCAATTATGCAAAAGGATCGTGAATCAGAAGGATTTTTGAAATAAAATAAAATAAAATAAATCGGTGTTATAGAAATATTGAAAGAGAAAACATTGAAGATGGTAAACAGAGGGAACAAGCACCGTAAAACATGCCTGGCATAATTGATTAGGCATGTACTAATTACTTTGCTATTTAATATTTCTTAATATACATATAAAATTGAAAAAAAGTTGATTATTCATGTATAATTATTTAACTTTGCTATTTAATATTAAAGTGTATCCATATAACACACAAAAAAATAAACTATAGCTATTCATCTTAAATATATATTAATGTTTGCTATATCCTGTAGTTTTTCTTTATTGGGTGCGCTAAGCTTGTGCAGCAGTGCAACGCATGGACAATGCGCGGGAGCCCAAGTAGAAAGCTACCTTAATGGACTTTACCCCTTGAAAAACCAAGTTAATATCATGTGGATCAATGATCCACATATCAGTTTGGACGTATGCTTGTTGGAAGAGTTTGGGTGTGAGCCTAGAAAGCTCTCCTAATTAAAATTAAGGTATAATACATAAATGTGCTCTTTAACTTGGTCTTAATTTATATTTATGCCTTCCAACTTTGGATATGCACAAATAGATATTTAAACTTGTATAAAGTTAAACAAATAGACACACACATCCTACGTGACATTCTACATGACAATTTGAGTGTCTACTAATACACATCCAAAGTTGAAGGATATAAATTTAAAATGAAGTTAAATTAAAAGGCACATATATGTATTATGCCTAAATTAAAAATGATTAAATAAGCCCTTAAATTAATAACAGAAAATTCAACTTGTTATTAAATTTTAATATCTTTTACTCTTACCCTTTTTAAAAAATTCATTTCTCTCTGTCTTTCTCTGAATAAGAAGTAAACTATAAAGTAAAAACGCATCATTTTTCATTACTTATTCTAGTCTAATTTACTGACTTTAGGTTCATTCTTCGTATTTTTTTCAAG
>JAJOOO010001813.1:0-34881 GCA_029582685.1 Solanum piurae
CTCTATTGTCCACTTTTGGGACTTGTATTCATTTTGTAGTAGCTCTGTACTAGTGACTTCCAGGTTCTGGGAGGGATCTTTATTTGTAGATATGTTTTTGGTTTGCTTCCGCATGGTTATATTGTTATTTGCCTGCTCTTGTTGAATTTCTACCCTCAGACCCATTACTTGTTGTTCCGGGTTACGGGTTGGCTTACCTGCTGGTGGGTTATAGTAGGTGCCATCATGACTTGATAAATCGGGTCGTGACACTCCTGGGGACGGGTTAAAAAAAATCGATAACTCAAACATGTGGAGATAGAAAATGTAAAAAATCCTTAAAACATGCAATGACAATGTTGTTGCAAAACAAATTAATCAAAACATCCATCTAGCAATGCTCATGTTCTGGAACAGACGTTAGGACAAATATAGCAGTTATATACTGCTACATTGACGTTTGTTTCTCTCTTTTTGATTTTAACACCAAGCCAAAGAACGTGATCTCATCCAATCCACGTAGAGAACTTCTGCTTTAGGTGATGCACGCGAATAATTTGATACCTCAGCGAATACTTTTAGTCTTGTGTCAAGTGAATCATCATCTAGAAGACGTCGATCAATTAGCATTCTCTCCAACACCGGGGAATTGGCTAACAAAAGCTTGATAAGCTGCATCTCAGATGTTCTTCCAGCAAAGGCGTATAGCCTAATTTCACTGAGGTGACTAAATGTCACGTCTGACAGACCTTTGAGTTCATCGGATTCTTTAGTACCACTATCTTCATCTTCATGGTAAACCTAGGAAAGATAAAAAGAAGACATTTCTCAGATTATTGAGGATCTAAGAAGTACGAAAAAACACTACTAAATAAGAAAGAAGCGAAGGGAAGGGAAGAATCAGCACTACTAACATCAATTTCGAGATATTCCAAGTATGGGAAACTTCTAATCAAGCTAATAGACAGTGAGAGCTCATATGCATCTACCAGCTCAAGTTCAAGCAGGTCAAACCGTTTGACACTGTTAAGATCAAAAGGAAGCCTTGCTGGTGCTTCGTATCCCCTTTGAGCAAATACCTAGGAAAAAAATTAGCAAAATTCAAGATTAGTCAGCCCAAAAGAAATTCCATCCACTAAAGTACATAACAATGAAGTCATGAAACAACATTTACCCAGACACAAGAGATATTCAAGCTGAGGTACTCGATAGCAGAACAAGAATTGAAAACCTTTGCAAAATCAATATCCTTTTTCATTATCTGGTAACCAGCCAGAGATACTTCTACCAGGAGAGGGACATTCTTTAGGCAGATAGAACTTATATTGCCTGTGAAATCAAACGAACTCAGCATGGGGGCATCAATTTCAATTGTGTTTAAAAGTTTTGGGATATCCAGCATCAACTGCTCAAGCAACGGGCAATGAGATATAATACTCTCCAGCAATTCAGAAGAAATTGTTACTTCACACAGTTCGAGGCTAATTAACTTATCAAATCCTTCAAAGGCCGATGGATGATGTATTGAGCAATTATGAAGACTTAGATACCTCAGTTGCGAACATGTGAAAACTGACATAGGCAATTTGCTATCCTCTGGAAGGTGAAGAACAAGACGTTGGATATTATTCCTCAAAATGTCAGGGCAGCTTTCTAGATTATCAACATCGAGGGTAAAGTCAGTCAGGGGTCCTTCATGAAGGGTTAAAATCTGGGAGATAATCTCTGTAAACTTATATGTAGGATTCAGTAAATCGTTTTCCGTTCTCCAAAGAGACCAATCTAGTGTCAACTTTGTAAGCCGACACCAGTGATACCTCCATCTTTTAGATAAGATGCTTGTCCTCACAGCTTCTTCACAAGGCAACCGCATCAGAATGATATCGATTACATTGTTAGGAAGGTCAGTGAGGATGTCAGGAGTTAAACTTTGACAACGGTTTCTTCCATTAGGAGGCATCATCTACCGATAATCACCAAGAACCTGTAAGAAAAAATAAGCAGCAACACAAAGTAAGGGATCTCCAAATTATCTGGACAGAACTGCTATTCACATTGTCAAATCAACATAAGAACGAAAGGAACACTTCAAACAATAATCACCAAGAACCTGTAGTAACTAAAGTCTAAACAATAATACAAAGGGATCTCCAAACTATCTCAATAGAGCCGCTATTCACAATGCCAAATCAACATAGGAAATAAAGGTGTATTCTTGTTGAAATCAGTCAACTATCTCCTCGTAATATCTATGTTATACGGATATTCTAATTTTCCTTGAGATATATAGTACGATTAACAACATGGGTATGTATTATGTACCAACAAGCAAATCAATGTAATATAAATTAGTATCCATTATCCATTCTTACAACAAAAAGACCTTCCACCAATACAACAATTACTACTCCTCAGTCCCAAACAAGCCGAGGTCGGCTATATGAGTCTTCACTGACCATATTTCTCCATTTAAATCCATCTTATGTCATCATTATACCAAATAAAAATAAAAAGATACTCAATAATAAACATTACAAGTTCTCGATATTTTTACTAACTCATAAACCTATGACAATTTACAACCATTCACCCCTAGTGTGTAATTTTCTGCTTGATTTTGAGTCTCTCCAAGATGGCGATGAGAACAAGAAGAAGCACACAAGCAAGACAATGGAGAAAGAGCCAAACACTAAAATTACACAAAAGTTTCTTTTTCCTAATTCCAGACATAATTTAGCAAGTTCATCACTGCAAATGCAAAAAAAAATTAGTTTCATGTCAAATCTATAAGAGATCTTTATATTTATAACAACATACAAAGTACAGTCCCACAATCTTTATATTTATATGCAAGGAAGAAAAAACCAGATCTTTTGCAGGGTTATGTTGAACCATTTCCTCAACAATTACATAGAAGAATGTATGTGACAAAGAATATTAAGAAATTATACTTAAAACACAAGTTCAAAAGTAAACACACATAGAGAGGAGACTAAAGATACCCAATTTTCGGTCCCCAAATTCCACAGCACATAGAAACACATATACACACGTTGAACGGGAAAGAATTAGCCTCAATTTTCTAAAGAAGAAAACAAGGGAATGCTAAAAAGAAAGAAACCCTAGAGCCATGGGTCTCAGGTTCAAATCCCAGCGTAGGCAAAAAAAAAACCATCTGTCCTAGCATCCCGTGAAATTAGCCAAGGTGTGCGAAACGGCGAACGTTGGCCCGAACACCACGATCATAAAAAAAAACTAAAGAACCTGTATAAATTCAGCTACCATAACAGCAATTAAAGTAGATTTGAAGCTTACCAACACTCGGGATTGATCTGAAATACCCTTGTCCTTTTTGTGTGCTTCAGCTGTTGAAGGAAAAGAGGAATTGAGATAGTGAGGGGTTTTATTTAGATGAAGGGGAAAGAGACAAGTGAAAATAGTGTGTATTATGTGTGGGGTGCGGGTGGGGTTGGGGTATTTCTATGTCCGGCCTATTGGCACACACTTTCATGGACGCTTTATTGTGTCCACTCATGAAACGTCAAACCAGCACAATAGGCATTGCAATGTGACGAGCTTTACTCGGAGAAATAGAAGAAACATGTATCACACGTGTAAAATCTGAGGAAGTCCCACATGAATATTCTACCATATCGGACATTCATATCTACTTCATCTGCCATTGGTAAAGTAGTCCATATTTTGATAGAATAAATGTGACTATACTTGTTTTATTTTTATTTTAAAATTAAGGATAGTGAATTACAAGTTGACTATTCTATGTATAACAAAGAGGTGAGCCTTCCTCTTCACATTTTTTTCTTAGAGGCAGATAAGTATTTTCCCCTGGTTGAGCTTTGATCCCTTAGACAGCTAGTTAAGCTGTACACTAAGAAGTGGTTTCGCATTGATCTCTTTTGGTGATTAACAGAAGTAATATAATTTCCAAATCATTAATGTAATGGCAATATCATTACAGAACAATCTAAATATTTACTATTTCTATCTGCTCAAATAAACAAAAGAACGGAATGATCACTTATAACAAGAATCACCAAGAACCTGTAGAAAATAAATAACAATACGAAGTAGGGAATCTTCAAGCTATCTTGGACAGAACAGTTAATCACATTGTCAAATCAACACAAGACGACATAAAGGTGCATTCTAGCTAATTGCAATTAGATCAGTCAGCTTCTCTTTTGTGCTAACTAAAAACTATCCTCATTCCTTTGTGTTTCTAAGTATATAAACACAAAACCATAAAATCTGAACTACAACGGGAACTCAACTACTAACTTATACTACAAAAACAGTAAAAGATCACACAAAAGCAACAACATACAATTCAGATTTTGAGAGGAACAAAAGGGGCAAACTTTAGGAAGAAGAAGTGAGAGATGTGAAGCCTGCCAATCCCAATAATAAGCATTAAATAGCTAAAATTGATCATTATATTTTCAAGAACTCTTGGTAAAGGTATTAGGAAATAAATGTTCAAGGGTAAAATAGGAAAAAAGATTGTTTCTTGAAAGTAAATTTTTCCATAACTAAGATTCAAACCCGAGATACTCAACCATTCCACCACAATGCATGTTGATCACTATAAGTTTGTCTGTAAATGGAAAATCTTTCATTTCTTTCCCTACTCGTCATAAAAATAGGAAGACTAGCAAAAATATCTTCTTTTTTACTTTTTAAAAACAAAATTTATCTTGGAAACATCATCACTTACAATAATTATCCAAAATTTAGGATTTTGAAATCAACAAAAACTTTAATCAATATCACTTACTAATAAGTTTAATTGACTTCTGTTGCCAGGTAGTATTTACCAATCATGATTAGTCGGACCAATAGATACCAGATCGATGGTTATAACAAAAAAATTAATGATTCATTTCCTTATTTTCTTGCATTGTTAGTGAATTGGGATACTTAAAATTTTCAGAAACAAGAAATTAAGGGATTCAAGAGGGTAAAAACTTACCCTCAATTTAATGCATCTATTAGTTTGATATAAACATCCAGACCATGTAAATTTTTACCGGTAACAGGGTGTATCTTCCATAACAAAATCAAGAGCAGGCACTATAAGTAATTATCCTTAAACATGTATGACATTGTTATTACAGAACAAACTGATCAAAACATCCATCCAACAATGCTTACGGCAAGGTAAAACACAGTGTTATATACCTACTATATCAACGTTTGAGTCTCTCTTTTAAATTTTTTAACTTCTAACCAAAAGGTCGTGATCTGATTAATCAATGTAGACTACTACTGCTTTAGGTGATGCACACAAAAATTTTGATACCTCAGCAAATATATCAACCTCGTGTCAAGAGGTTCATCATCTAGAACACATGTATCAATTAGCATTCTCACCAACACCGGGGACATGGCTAACAAAAGCTTGATAAGTTGCATCGTCGTTCCTCCAAAGCATTCCAGTTTAACTTCCCTGAGGTGATTTAATGTCACATCTGAGAAACGTCCGAGTTCAAGGCATTCTAGAATACAACCATCCTCTTCATCTCCACAATGAACCTAAGAAAGATAACAAGAGGATCTACGAAGTATGAAAAATAATCAACAAATAAGAAAGAAAGAGAAGAGTCAGCAATAAGAACCTTAATTTCGAGATATTCCAAGTATGGGAAACTTATTATCAAGCAAAGAGAAAAAGAGAGCTCATATGATTCCACCAGGATAGTTTCAGGCAGGTAAAATAGTTTGACACTGTTAAGATCAAAGGAAAGCCTTGTTGGTGCTTCATATCCTTCTTCAGCAAATAACTAGGAAAATTTTAAACAAATTCAAGATCAGTTAGCCCAAAAGAAGTTTGATCTGCTATAGTGCATAACAATGAAGTCATGAAGCAACATTTACCCAGATATTAAGGAATTTGAAGAGGAGGTGCTCAAGAGAAGAACAAGACTCGAAAACCTTTGCGAAATCAATATCATCTCCCCTCATATCGTAACCTGCAAGAATACTTTTACCAGAAGAGGGACATTCTTTAGGCAGATAACTTATATTGCCAGTGAAATCAAACAATCTCAGCATGGGGGAATCAATTTCAATAATGTTTAGAATTTTTGGGATATCCAGCATCAACTGCTCATGCAATGGGCAATGAGATATTAATATTTCCAGCAATTCAGAAGAAACTGTGACTCTGCATAGTTCAAGGCTAATTAACTTATCAAAACCTTGAAAAGCCGATGGATGATGTATTGAGCAATTATGAAGGTTTAGACACCTCAGCTGCAAACACATGAAAAGTGAAGAAGGCAATTTTGTATATCTTTCTAAATGGAAGGTGAAGAACGAGATATTGTAGGCCACATATGAAGTTGTCAATCTCATAGGTTCTATAACAAACTCCTAATCATAGTTTCTGCAGCTCTTTGCTAATCAAGGGTTAGCTAAACAATAAATGGTTGAAACCAGTGGCGGATCCACAATTTTCATTAAGGGGGTTCGGGAAAAAAAGAGTAGTGACTAAGATTCAATCTTGGAACCTCAAGGTAAGTTTTGAACCCCTCAACCACTAAACCAACCTCTAATCTTATATTTAGGAGGTTCAAAATCAATATATAGACATAAAAATTCTTAAAAATACCCTAAATATACCACATAATTTTTTGCCGAGGAGGTTCGGGTGAACCCCCACGGCAACCTCTAGGTCTGCCCCTGGTTGAAACAATAGTTCAAGCAGGCAAGAGCTTCCAAACACAAAGCTAATTATACGCACCAGCCTCAATAAGCCATCACAGTGTCAATTCATGTGTAATACGTATTCAATAACTCATTCATGCGCAAGCAGTAAATGTAAAAATCCTTAAAACATGTAGGGACAATGTTATTACAGAACAAACTTAATCAAAACATCCATCTAACAATGCTCATGTTCCCAAGCAAAACATACTGTTATACATCAACCTTTGTTTCTCTCATTTCAATTTCAACTTCTAAGCCAAAAATTAATCTGCTTAAAAATCTTTGTAGACTACTTCTGCTTTAGGTGATGCCCGCAAAAAAATTGAGACCTCAGCAAATATTTTTGATCTTGTGTCAAGAGGTTTATCATGTAGATAACGTGTATCAATTAGTATTCTCAGCAACACAGGGGACTTGGCTAATAAAAGCTTGATGAGTTGCATCTCAGGTGTGGTTCCTACAAAGCATGCCAACTTAACTTCCCTGAGGTGATTAAATGTCACCTTTGAGAAATGTTCGAGTTTAAAGCATTCTAGAATACTATCATCCTCTTCATCCTCACAGTCAGCCTAAGAAAGATAAGAAGAAGTCAACTCTCATATTATTGAGGATTAAGAATTATGCAAAGAATCAAAGCACTAAGAAGAACCTTAATTTCGAGATACTCTAAATATGGGAAGCTTCTTATCAAGCAAAGAGCATATGAGAGCTCATATGATGGTTCAATCAGCACAATATCAGGCAAGTAAAATCGCTTGACACTGTTAAGATCAAAGGGAAGCCTTGTTGGTACTTCAAATCCTTCTTCAGCAAAGAACTAAGAAAATATTACCAAAATTCAAGATTAAGTAAGCCTAAAAGAAATTACATCTGCTAAAGTGCATAACAATGAAGTCATCAGGCAGCATTTACCCCGGAATTGAAGAGGTTAAAGAGGAGGAACTCAAGAGCAGAACAAGACTCGAAACCTTTGCAAAATCAAGATCCTCTGCCTTAATATAGTCACACTCCAAAGATGCTTTTACCAGACAAGGGACATTCTTTAGGCATATAGAACTTATATTGCCTGAGAAATTGAACGAACTCAACATGGGGGCATTAATTTCAACTGTGTTCGAATTTTCTGCGATATCCAGTACCAACTGCTCAAGCAACGGGCAATGAGATATTAAACTTTCCAGCACTTCAGAAGAAATTGTGACTCCACATAGTTCCAGGCTAATTAACTTATTGAATCCTTGAAAGGCTGATGGATGATGTATAGAGCAATTATGAAGATTGAGATGCCTCAACTGCGAACATGTGAAAAGTGCAGAAGGCAATTTGTACATCTTCCCAAGTGGAAGGTGAAGTACAAGATGTTGAATGTCATTTCTCGAGAGGAAACATATGAAGTTGTCGATCTCAGGACAACTTTCTAGATGAGCAACATTGAGGGTAAACTTAGTAATGGGTCCTTCATGAAGTGTCAAAAGCTGGTAGATGATCTTTGTAAATTTAACTATAGGGTTCAGTAAATCCTTTTTTGTTTTCCAAAGAGATTCATCAAGCCTCAACTCTGTAAGTCTACACCAGTGATACCTCCATTTTTTTGATAGGATACTTGTTTTCACAGCATCTTTACACGGCAAATGCATCAGAATGACATCGGATATATTATCAGGAAGGTAGCTAAGAACGTCAGGAAGTAAACTTCGACAATGCTTTCTGCCTTTAGGAGGCATCATATATAAAAAATCACCAAGAACCTGTAGAAAATAAGCAATAATACAAAGTAAGGGTCTCCAAATAATGTGGATGGAATTTCTATACACATTTTCCGATCAACATAAGAACGAAAGGAACACTTACAATACTAATCACTAAAATTCTGTAGCGATAAACAATAATACGAAGTAAGGACTCTCAAACTATCTGGATAGTACATCTATTCACATGGTCAAACTAACATAACAAATTAAGGTGCATTCTTGTTGAAATCAGTCAACTATCTCCTTTTAATACCTATGTTGCAATTTGCCTTGAGATACCCATATTGAACGGCAGGATATTAGCTTGGGTATTTCGTGCAGATTCTTCAAGAAACACCAAAAATCAGAAGGAAAAATACACTTGACATACCCAGACTGAGTATGTACCAGTAAGGAAATCCATGTAACATAGCTTAATATCCATTACTTGCATTCTCACAGAATGAACACCTTCCATTAAGGGTGTGTTTGGTATGTAGTTTCCAATTTTCTCCTTTAGTTGGTCAAAAGTCTGGAAAACATTTCTCAAGTGAAACAGGCTCCTTAAAATTGAGGAAAATGACTTTCCTAGTGAAAGTAGGGAAAACAACTTTTATAAGTGTCAATCCACACTAATTGTCTAAAACTCACCTTCCAGCACACCCCACCCCTACCCCAGGGGCGGACCCACCCTTGGGTAAGGAGTGTTGTCGGAAAATTACATTGTATATAGAGGTCAAATTTTGGTTTAATAAACATATATACAAGTATTGACACAAGTTAAAAGTTTAATATAGTGGTTAAGGTGCTTCGAAAATTCCTGAGGTCGTATGTTCAAAGTTCAAACCCTACTAGTCTCATAATTATATTTTTTACTACAACCATTGACACCTCTTAATGATAATCCTAGATCCGCTACTGCCTACCCCTAACCCCAACTCCGCCTAGCCCCCATACCAACCCAATGGTGTTTCTCTAGATTATATACACATGTTGTTGGAACAATATTTTCTGCTTATTTACTTAATAACACATAATAAGAAAGAACCCCACTTACCATTGTACCAAAAACACACAGCCTCCATAGAAACCAGAATCACACTATCTCAGCAAGAATTTGTACCTTCAAGAAACACTAAGATTTTTGGGACAAACGTAAATATCTTCTTATGCTTTAACAAAAAACTATGTAAAGGAAGTAACTTTAATTGATTTAACAAAAGATACACATACCCAAATGGAAAGAAATGATAAAAACACAGCTTTTTTTCTCTTTGGCCTTTTGTCAAACACCTTATGCCCCTACTTCTCTTCGGCCAAAATTTATACTAATTTATATATTTTTGGCTATTTGTATTCGAATTATTATTAGTTTTTATTTCTTTTATGTGAACTATTAGCAATTCCCAAAAATTACTTCCCAATTATTTTAGTTAGGGGTATTATGATAAAAATAAGCACTTCATTTATTATTTTCTTAAATTAACGGTGAAGTTCATTGTGGACAAATAAAAGTGAACAAAATAAGTATTAGATCTAAGCAAATGAAAAGTCTTTTTGTATTAGGTCTCATTTAATGTGTGTATTTGCATTGGGCCAACTAAATTTGGATTCACATTGGAAAAAAACCTACATTGTGGGCAAAATGTTCACTAATACTCGAACCTAAAACTCTTGATTACCACTCCATTAAAGTAATTTGCATTTGAGCACTTGATTAAGTACCTAAATGTATGATAGAGTATTCATACAACACTTTGAGCTCAAATTATGGAAAACATATATGTGTATTCCCAAGTGCTTATTACGTAGATAAATGCAATCAATCAAGTAAAAAATCAACATACTACAACCCCACAACATGACATAACTCGAACCTTGCCTAAATTACATTTAAGCACTTAATCAAGTACCTAAACGTATGATAAAGTATTCATACTACACTTTTGGCTCAAATTGTGGGGGAAAAAGTATGTCTATGTTCTCAAGTGCTTATTATGCAATTGATAAGTAGAGAATCAACACATTGGAACCCCACCACATAACATTGAAATAAACACTGTTATATTACTACATCAACGTTTGTTTCTCTCTTTTCAATATTTTAACTCGTAAGACAAAGATCTGCTTAAATCTATGTAGACAACTTCTGCTTTAGGTGATGCACGCGAAAAATTTGATATCTCCGCGAATATTTGTAATCTTGTGTCGAGATGTTCAAGATCAAGATACTGTCGATCAATTAGCATTCTCTCCAACACTGGGGACTCGGCTAACAAAAACTTGATAAGCAGCAACTCAGACGTTGTTCCTGATAAGTACCCTAGCTTAACTTCCTTGAGGTGATTAAATGTCACGTCCCATAAATGTTTGAGCTCAAGGGGTTCTGGAACAGGTTCATCATCTTCATCTTCATAGTCAAATCCATATTCATGAATCTAAGAAAGATAATGAGAAGTCAACTCATAGATTATGAGGAAGGAAAGAAAGAAAGAAAGAAATTAGAAGAGACGAAGTACTAAGAACCTTTATTTCGAGATATTCTAAATACGGGAAACTTCTTATCAAGCAAAGAGCATATGAGAGCTTATATGATTCCACCAGCATAATGCCACGCAGGTAAAATCGTTTGACGCTGTTGAGATTAAACGGAAGTCTTGTTGGTGCTTCATATCCTGCTCCAGCAGAGAACTAGGAAACAAGATTAAGTCAGCCCAAATGAAATTTCATCCACTAAAGTGCATAATAATGAAGTCATCAAGCAATATTTACCTCGGAACCAAAGGAGAAAAAGAGGAGGTGCTCGAGAGCAGGACAACACTCGAAAAGCTTTGCAAAATCAAGATCCTCTGCTTTAATATAGTCACCGTACAACAATACTTTTACCAGACGAAGGACATTCTTTAGGCAGATAGAACTTATATTGCCTGAGAGATCGAACAATCTCAACATGGGGGCATTAATTTCAATTGTGTCTGACTTGTTTGCGATATCCAGCTTCAACTCCTCAAGCAACGGGCAATGAGATATTAAACTTTCCAGCAACTCAGAAGAAATATTGACTTCACATAATTTCAGGCTAATTAACTTATCAAATCCTTGAAAGGCTGATGGATGTTGTATTGAGCAATAACAAAGACTTAGATGCCTCAGCTGCGAACATGTGAAAAGTGAAGAAGGCAATTTGTATTCCTTTCCAAGTGAAAGGTTAAGTACAAGATGTTGAATGTCATTCCTTGAGAGGAAATATATGAAGTTGTCGATCTCGGGACAACTTGCTAGATGAACAACATAGAGGGTAAACTTAGTAATGGGTCCTTCATGAAGGCTCAAAAGCTGATACATAATATTTGTAAATTTAACTGTAGGGTTCAGTAAATCCTTTTCTGTTTTCCAAAGAGATTCATCAATCTTCAACTCTGTAAGTCTACACCAGTGATACCTCCATTTCTTTGATAAGATGCTTGTCCTCACAGCATCTTCACAAGGCAAACGCAACAGAATGACATCGATTACGTTATCAGGAAGGTAGCTAAGGGCATCGGGAAGTAGACTTCGACGATGCTTTATTGCCTTAGGAGGCATCATATAACAGTGATCACCAAGAAGCTGTACAAATTAAGCAATAATATGAAGTAAGGTATCTCCATGTGGACATAACAACTATTCACATATTACAAGTTCTCTGGCACA
Organism: Solanum piurae; assembly: GCA_029582685.1. NCBI lineage: Eukaryota > Viridiplantae > Streptophyta > Magnoliopsida > Solanales > Solanaceae > Solanum > Solanum piurae. The sequence continues at coordinate 12,132 of JAJOOO010001813.1, forward strand.
TAAATCTATGATAACTTACAATGATTCACCCTTGATGCTCATTTTTTTCTTGATTTCGAGTTTATGTGAGATGACGATGAGAATGAAAAGAGGTGCACTGGGAACACGAAAGAGAAAGAGAGTTACTTTATACAGTACACACCGGAAAACTGAAGACCCTCAATTTTCACTCCCAAGTTCAACACGACATAGAAACACATATACACACAGTGAGTGAAAAAGAATTAGCCTCAATTTTCTGAAGAAGAATACAAGGGGAAGGCTAAAAGACTCTTATAACAGTAAATAAAAAGAGTGAATAGGTTAAAAATATCTTAAACTATCACCATTTTGCGATTTCCAAACCAAAATTATTCGTCCCTCACAGAACCCTATGAACTACCATGATTTCATATTAAAATACCCCAGGAGTAATATGACATGCTACACGAACACCACACTCCAAAGAGTTCTAAGTCGCAGTAGAAGTGGAAAAAAATTGAGTAAACATGTTAAAACCTTCCCTGCGCCAACTTGCACTAAACTCGACTATGACACCATGTACCTACTATCTCCCACCAGCACAAATATCTAGTTACTAGTTACTACACCCACCATCTGACTGGAATTTGAACCATCCAAAAAACACTATTTTTGTAAGATTTTCGGGACAAACATAAATAGTTTCTTTTTGATGAAGGACAAACATAAATAGTTTCTTATGCTTTGAAAGCAAAAACTACAGAAAGGAAATAACTTTATTGACTTAACAAACATATATAAATACCAAAAAGGGCCAATTTATATGCTAATTATAGGACACATGAACCCATGGTCTCTTCATAAAACTAAATGGTGCACTTGGTTGAAAATGTTGAGTTATTTACCTAGACAAGTTGGGATCATTTCATGCTTAATACATTTTCTTCTTTTTTACTAGTGTACCCATGTTCTAAAAATCATAAATTCGCCTCCAAGTCTTAAAAACAGACTATTGAAACATAGGAAGATAAATACACTTATTTTCAGAGATTGTAAGTTCATCAAAAGAGGGAAATGATAACCAAATTATAGTGGAAAAAGATTTAAAGCTTACCAAGGAAGAAATTGCTGATAATGGAATCAGCCCTTTTTCTCTTTGGACTTTTGTCAAACACCTTATGCCCTATTTGTAAATTTCAAGTGTTTATCCTAATTTAGGGCATGGGGCTTTGGAGGGAGAGAGGGAACTGGGGAAGTACTTTATATATTCACAAAGAAAGTGATTTTATACTTCTAATATTAAAAACACGATTGTCGGATTGGAGTCATGAATATAATAAGTGTTTTAATTGAGTACCTCACTTTTATACTACTACATCACGTTTGTTTCTCTTTTCAGACTTTTAACTTCTAAGCCAAAGATCCGCCTAAATCTATGTAGACAACTTCTGCTTTAGGTGATGACCGCGGAAAATTTGATATCTCTGCGAATATTTGTAATCTTGTGTCGAGCTGTTCATGATCAAGATACTGTCGATCGATTAGCATTCTCTCCAACACTGGGGACTCGGCAAACAAAAATTTGATAAGCAGCAACTCAGACGTTGTTCCTGTTAAGCAGCCTAGCTTAACTTCCTTGAGGTGATTAAATGTCACATCGGATAAATGTTTGAGCTCAAGGGGTTCTGGAATAGGTTCATCCTCGTCATCTTCATCTTCATAGTCATATCCATGTTCATGAACCTAAGAAAGATAATGAGAAGTCAAGTCATAGATTAATGAGGAAAGAAAGAAAGAAATTAGAAGAGCCGGAGTACTAAGAACCTGTATTTCGAGATATTCTAAATATGGGAAACTTCTTATCAAGCAAAGAGCATATGAGAGTTTATATGATTTCACCAGCATAATGTCAGGCAGGGTAAATCGTTTGACGCTGTTAAGATTAAACGGAAGTCTTGTTGGTGCTTCATATCCTGCTCCAGCAGAGAACTAGGAAACAATTACCGAAAATCAAGATTAAGTCAGCCCAAACGAAATTTCATCCACTAAAGTTATAATAATGAAGTCGTCAAGCAATATTTACCCCGGAATCAAGGGAGAAAAAGAGGAGGTGCTCGAGAGCAGGACAGCACTCGAAAACCTTTGCAAAATCAAGATCCTCTGCTTTAATATAGTCACCATACAGCAATACTTTTACCAGACGAGGGACATTCTTTAGGCAGACAGCACTTATATTGCCTGAGAGATCGAACGACCTCAACATGGGGGCATTAATTTCAATTGTGTCTGACTTGTTTGCGATATCCAGCTCCAACTCCTCAAGCAACGGGCAATGAGATATTAAACTTTCCAGCAACTCAGAAGAAATATTGACTTCACATAAATTCAGGCTAATTAACTTATCAAATCCTTGAAAGGCTGATGGATGTTGAATTGAGCAATAACAAAGACTTAGATGCCTCAGCTGCGAACATGTGAAAAGTAAGGAAGGCAATTTGTATTCCTTTCTAAGTGAAAGGTTAAGTACAAGATGTTGAATGTCATTCCTCGAGAGGAAATATATGAAGTTGTCAATCTCAGGACAGCTTGCTAGATGAACAACATCAAGGGTAAACTTAGTAATTGGTCCTTCATGAAGGCTCAAAAACTGGTACATAATCTTTCTAAATTTTATTGTAGGGTTCAATAAATCCTTCTTTGTTATCCAAAGAGATTCATCAAGCTCCAACTTTGTAAGTCGACACCAGTGATACCTCCATTTCTTTGATAAGATGCTTGTTCTCACAGCATCTTTAGAAGGCAAACACATCAGAATGACATCAATTATATTGTCAGGGAGGTAGCTAAGGGCATCGGGAACTAGACTTCGACGAAGCTTTCTTGCCTTGGGAGGCATCATATAACAATGATCACTGAGAAGCTGTAGAAAATAAGCAATAGTATGAAATAAGGTTTCTCCAACTAATCTGGACATAACAACTATTCATATAGTCAAATCAACATAAGAACGAAAGGAACACTTCCAACAATAATCACCAAGAATATTTAGTAACTAGACAATAACACGAAGTAAGGAATCTCTAAACTATCAAGACAGAGCGGCTATTCACAATGCCAAATCAACATAGGAAATATTTTTGTGTTCAAATCTTCTATTCAAACTGTAATAGGTTATATTGAACCATTTGATCATTTCCTTAACAATTACAAAGAAGAATGTAAGTGAAAAACAATATTTAGAAATTCTATTCACACAAAGAGAAAACTACAGACCCCCAATTTTCACTCCTCAAGTTCGACGCGACATAGAAACACATATACACACAGTGAGTGGAAAAGAATTAGCCTCAATTTTCTGAAGAAGAAAACAAGGGGAAGGCTAAAAGACTTGGGTTAAAAATATCTTAAACTATCACCATTTCGCAAGTTTCAAACCAAAATTATTCATCCCACACAGAAACCTATGAACTACCACGATTTCATATTAAAATACCCCCGGAGGAATATGACATGCTACATGAACATCACACTCCAAAGAGTTCTAAGTCGCAGTACACGTTTGGAAAAAAAAATCGAGTAAGCAGGTTAAAACCTTCCCTATGCCAACTTGCACTAAACTCAACTATGCCACTACGTACCTGCTGCCTCCCACCAATAAATATATCTGGTATCTCTACCCGTCAGCCTTAAGCAGATACGAAGAAATCACCTATAATATTTTCTGACACCACTGGAATCTGAACCATCCAAAAAACACTATCTTTGTAAGATTTTTGGGACAAACTTGTATAGCTTCTTATGCTTTGAAACTAAAAACTACAAAAAGGAAGTAACTTTTATCAACTTAATGAACATACACACACACCCAAAAGGAAACCAGCAACTAAAAGTCCAGGGGTGAATTTATATGCTAATTACCGGACACGTAAACCCGTGGTCTTTTCGTAAAATTAAATAGTGCACTTGATTGAAAATGTTGAGTTATTTACCTAGATGAGTCGGGATCAATTTCCGCTTAATACATTTTCTTCATTTTCATTGCTGCACTCATATTCTAAAAATCCTAAATTCGCCCAATACACTTATTTTCAGAGATTAAGTTCATCGAAAAAACAAAACGAAATGATAAAAATACAGAAAAATAACCAAATTATAATGGAAAAAGATTTAAAGCTTACCAAGGAAGAAGAATTGCCCTTTTTCTCTTCGGAATTTTGTCAAACACCTTATGCCCTATTTGTAAATTTTTATGAGTTTTATCCTAATCTAGGGTATGGGGTTTGGAAAGAGAGAAATTGGGAACATACATTATAGTATATTACCGGGTCGGATTTGAGTTTCGGGTATGAGTGAAATACGAATACTAAATATTGAGCGCGAGAAAAATAAGGTAGAATGAAAAAGTATTTTGAATTATACGTGGTGGGAACATATATTAGTCAAGTTAGTAAGCATGAAATTTTGTGCCTATTTTACTCTTGTTATGAAATCGTACTATTAATATAGTAGCATAGATGACTAATAATTAATAGAGGAGATATAATAAAATTATCCTTTTACTTGTTGTTTCTTAAGGGATGTGTTACGTCAAACATGGACAAATAATAATAGACGGAGGGAATAGTATAAGGTTAGTTGGTACTTTCTCCATTCTAAAATAAGTTGTGTTTTAAGATTTCAAGAAAGAATTGATCTACCAACATGGTTGTGGAGCAGTAGTGGGATTGCTCCACCTTAACATGGTTGGACTGTCACCCCAAATGGACCCTAAAATACATAATTCGTAGTTAGCTGGGCTTCGAACGCCGCGCGTAAAAAAAAGAGGAGAAAGAATTGATTGTATTCTTCCAAAATAACCCTTGTTTTAATACATGATGTTTTATACCATTAAAGAATCATTTCTTTCTCCAAGGCATTTAATTAGGGGTAAATTAGTAAAAACACTCCTTATTTTCTAAGAATGATTAGTTTTTTTAAGGGATACCCCTAAGGTAAAAACATTACTTATTTAAAACGAGGAGAATATTTTATTAACTTATATAAATAATATAAATTGAATTGACCAGACAGTGAATCAACACACTGCAAACCACAACAGCAAAAAGTGAAACAAAGAAAGATTCAACTAATTTGAACTGCTCACAAGCCCCCGTAAGTTGGGAGCAGCCATAACATAAGGCTATTACTTTCGCACGAATCTGTCACTCCAAAAATCAATCATGAAGCAGACACTAAATGTAAAAATTTCTTAACATGTAATGACTAATGTTATTACAAACAAACTAATCAAAACATTCATCCAGAAATGCTCATGTTCTTAACAGATATTCACTCTGTGTATCTTATTACAGAAACTCAAGTTTAGGTGATGCACTATACAACGACAAAGATCATGATTTATGGACTACTTGTGCTTTAGGCGATGCACGCCAAAATTTTGATACCTCAGTGAATGCACCTGGTCTTGATACAATAGTATCATCTGGAATCCACGTATCGATTAGCATTCTAACCAATCCTGGGGACTTGGCTAACAAAAGCTTCACAAGTTGCATCTCAGGCGGAGTTCCTTCAAAGCGTTCTACCTTAATTTCCCTGAGGTGATTTAATGTCAAATCTGTGAAATGTTCAAGTTCAAGGGATTCTACAATACCATCATCTCCAAAGCCAACCTAAGAATGATAACAATATGTCACTTCTCAGATTATTCAGGATCTAGCAAATACGAAAAATAACTACAAGATTAGAGAGAAGGAAAAGAGTCAAAGCACTAAGAACCTGTATTTCGAGATATTCTAAATATGGGAAGCTTCTTATACAGCAAAGAACATGTGAGAGGTCATACGACTCCTCCAGAAAAAGAAAACGTAGGTAAAAATATTTGACACAGTTAACATCAAAGGGAAGCCTCGTAGCTACTTCGTCATCATCTTCAGGCTGTATCTATGGAGAAAAAAAACCAAAATTCAAGATGAGTCAGCCAAAAAGAAATTCCATATGTTAAAGCTCTAAAAATGAAGTAATGAAAGATTATCTACCTCAGAACCATTGAAGTGCAAGAAGAGTCTCTCGAGAGCAGTACACGACTCGAAAAACATTGCAAAAAAGAAATTATCTGCCTCCATAGAAGAACCCTGATATAAGCTCAGAGATACTTCTGCCAGAAGAGGGACATTCATTAGACAGATAAAAGTTATACTGCCTGTGAAATCAAAGGATCTCAGCTTTGGGGCATTAATTTCTATTACATCTGAAAGTGAATCTTCCGAGATTTCCAGCTCCAACTTATCAAGCAACGGGCATTGAGATATTAAACTTCCAAGCAATTCAGGAGAGATAGTGACATCACATAGTTTCAGGTTAATTAACTTATCAAATCCTTGAAAGTCCGATGGAGGATGTATTACGCAATTATGAAGAGTTAGATGACTCAGCAGCGAAAATGTGAAAAGTGAAGAAGGCAAGTTGTACATTTTACCCCATGGAAGCTCAAGAACAAGTTGTTGAATATCATTCCTAGACAGAAAATGTACGAAGTTGTCAATATTAGGACAGCTTTTCAGCACAGCAATGTCGAGGCTAAACTTAGTAATTGGTCCTTCATGAAGAGACAAAATCTGGTAGATAATCTTCGTAAATTTGACTGTAGGGTATAGCTTATCCATTTTTGTTTCCCAAAGACGTGAATCAAGATTCAACTCTGTAATTCTACACCAGTGATACCTCCATTTCTTTGATAAGATGCTTGTCCTCACAGCTTCTTTACAAGGCAAACGCATCAGAATAACATCGATCACATTATCAGGAAGGTCGCTAAGGAAGTCGGGAGGTAACTTTCGACAATGCTTTCTTCCCTTAGGAGGCATCACATTAACACTTAACACCAAGAACCTGTAGAAAATAAGCAATAATACAAAGTAAGGGATCTCCAAACTATCTGGACAGAGCAGTTATTCACATAGTCAAATCAACACAAGAACAGAAGGATCACTTATTACAATAATCACCAAAAACCCATAGAAAATAAACAACAATACAAAGTAAGGAATCTACAAACTATCTGGACAGAACAACTATTCACATTGTCAAATCAACATAAGACGTAAAGGTGCATTCTAGTTGAACATGAAACAGTCAACATCTCTTTTTTTTCTTTTGAGATGTAGTAAGCAACTTTTATTATAATACCAGCATAAAGGAAATGGTGAACAAATTACAACAAAAATGCGCAAACATCACTAGTTGTGTAATGATCTAAGAAAGTCAACAATGGTGTTACTATCATTTACATCAAATGGAGCAATGTTGGTCCATAGACTAAGCAAAAATAGTATACTCCCTCCGTCCCAATTTAAGTGCCTTACTTTTGTTTTTGGACTATTCCAAAAAGAGTGCCCCTTTCTATATTTAGTGAGTTGACAATTCATATATCCTACAAGACAAGTTTATAACCACAATATTCAAAGGACATTTTAGTACATTAGACACATTAAGTCTCTCTTTATTTTTTTAACCCCGTGCCAGGTCAAACTAAGATACTTAAATGGGAACGGAGGGAGTACAATTGTTCTTGATAATACGTATTGAATCTGTGAACTATCTCCTCTTGAAATCTATGTTATTTGGATATATAATTTTCCTTGAGATACCTACGTCAAATGGGTATGATAATGAGCATGAATATTTCTTGCCGATTCTTCAAAATATATGAAAAAAACTTAGACATACACATACGGGATAATTCCACACACCCCTACTATACATATAACAGAGCTTAATAACCATTAATATCATTCTTACAGCAAGAACACCTTCCATCAATACTTCACAAAATGCATTTGTGGGTCTAAAGGGGAAAAAAATCGAAAGAACAGAAAACCGAATCATATTTTTTGGCATACCCCAAGTGGAAATGCTTGTTGCTACAGAGGCTTGCCATTTCATGACATGGCAGCTGATATTCCTTTTACGGTTTCACTCAATTGCAAACAGAAACACATGGACAGACAGATGAAATAGCAGTAATTCTGCTTTTGTATAAAAAATTCTTGAAATGGAAAAGTCACGTGTTGGGTTTCATGCATCGGAAGATATGAAGTTTTAGAAAGGAGATCTATAAGAGTGTGGAGAACGAAAAATTGCATCACGACTCTTATGGTCCATTATACCTAACTATTCAAGAGTGGCAAGGACTTTCCAAAGCATTTGACAGAAACGTTAAATTATTATCCAACTATAGGGAGGCCATATTGTTTTCAAGTAAAGTGAGCAATTTTCTTGACCATAGCCAAGAGACTAGAGAGCTTGCCGAGAACCTTGGACTTAATTATGATGATTATGGTTGGGGTCGAAATCCACACGAAGAAGAGAATGACATTGAAGTAGCACATTATAGCAAAAAGGATGATTAGCATGTCGTACGAGAATTATGATGTGATTCCCTAGAGCTATTATGGTGTTTCATTAAATTTCCCTACTCGTTATGAATAAAATTTGTAGCCTTTTGCAAATTATCATCCTAAACTCTAAGAACATTCTCAGAAAATCCAACAGCTACCAACTCCCCTAAAACCAACTATTTGATTCATTTATCTTCGATAGACTTTGATAAGTTAAACTCTAACAAAATGTCTTCAGTAGATTCAGGGTTTTTAAAAGCTTACATTCAATTTCGCGAAACACTATGCTTGCAATACACCTAAATATGCGTTTTTTGGAAGTAAAAAAAAACAAGCAGATGAAGAGGACTCAACAAGCATTCGTCCGAGATAAGTACAAAAACTCATAAATCAAGAGTAAATTTAGGTTCAGAAGATTCAAGGTGTTTTTCAACAACTATGTGCTTACTAAAACTATCCTCATTCCCTTGTGTTTCTAAGTAGAAACTCAAAACCAAAACATCAAAATTAAAAACCACAATGTGAATTCGACACCACTAACTTACTTTTCTTTTTAATCTTTTTCAAAAAGAATGTTTCTTTCACTCTTCACTTCGAACTTTCCACATATGCCACAGGATTGAAGAGCATTTTGCTACATTTAAGTATATTTAATTTACACAAAATTCAAAAAGTCTTATTTACTTTCTTACACTATGTTTCAACTCAAAAGCAGACAAACAAATTGAAACGTGGAGGAGTACACAATAGCAACCAACAAGCAAATGAGATTTTGAGAAGAACAAAAGGGGCAAACTTTCATATGAAATTCGATATATATTGTCTTCATAACTCAAAAATAATGAAGAATATCAATAGATTAGTTAATGACTTTACCTCAAGCCTCGAAATCGAAGTTCTGGCCGGCGGCGACAATGGCGAATTTCGTCGGAATATAAATTTATGTTACAAGACAGTAAGCACAAAAATAAAAAGTGAGCACAAAATAAGGCTAAAAGTGTAAATTTGCCACAAATGGACACGTGGCTTAAAATTGAAGTCTCCCTCTCCCCTATTTCTCCCCGAATAAATCAGAAGAAAGTACAAAAAATTTGCCTTAAAAGAGCTAAAGAAGAGGAGTAGTCACAAGGGTTTTTGAGAAGAGAGGCAAAGATTCAATCTTTTTTGGATTTTACATCATCAGCAATCTTCTTGATTGGTAAACTTATAGTCTTCTTCTATTATATATGTGTTTTTATATCAGAAAATTTACTTTTGTTTTAGTTGTTGGTTCCTTTGGGTTTGTGCTTGTGTTCTTTCTTTTAAGTCAATAAAAATTGAAACTTTGTGGAAGTAAATGATTATAGAGAAGTGCTATATGGAAATTTCTAATTAAAAAAATAAAGAACCAATGGTTTTTTCTCATTTTGTCCAAGGATGGGTGGACAAAGTTACTTGATACTTGTGTGTTGAGGGTGGAATAGTCATGATGTGCTTAAGCTCGGGTGGACAGAGTTACCTGGTTCTTGTGGGTTGTGGGGTGGTGGGTGTAATAGTTGGGAATTGAGATGTGCTTAAGCTCGGGTGGATAGAGTTACCTGGTACTTGTGGGTTGTGGCGTGGTAGGTTGTGAGTGGAATAGTTAAGATGTACTTAAGCTCGGGTGGATGGAGTTACCCGGTAGTTGTGGGTTGGGGTGGAGTGGTCGAGATGTGCTTAAGCTGGTCCAAACACCACCATTTAAAGAAAACAACATGGAAAATTCTTGGATTGCAAAAACACCAAGACTATTGTATGGAGTGGGGAATTGGATTACCAAAAAAATTGAATCTTTATTTTAGAAATGAGACAGAGAGCTACCCAGTACTTGTGGGTTGTGGGTGGGGTGGTGAGTGGAGTAGTCAAGATGTGCTTAAGCTGGTCCAAACACCACCATTTAAAGAAAACAAAATGGAAAATTCTTGGATTACATAAACACCATGACTAGTGTATTGAGTGGGGATTTGGACTATCAAAATAAATTGAATTAGAAACGAGACAGGGAGTTACTCTTCCCATCTTTAAATGGTGTTTCCATGGTTAACTTTTGTGCCTTGACTATTTCTTTGGAACTTGTAAACTCTATTGAAATCACCTAAATCTAGATTTGAACCGAATCTCCTATGGTTTTTGACCCACCTTCACTAACCGATAGGCTACATCCTTGGGTGAGGAAAAGAATAAAACAGACCCTAGGCAAAAGTACTTAGAGAAGGGCATTTGGCAACAATCTCGGGAAAAGGCAACTCCGCCTCTTTGATCTTCTCCAAAAAATTTAGGTCTTGACTCTTGGTAAGCTGAAAATTTTCTTTTAACTGCTTTTAGGTGAGCTGAGTTATGGTACATTTCCTTTATTGGTAATATATAATAGAATTTAACCTGATACTTAGTTAATACTAATGTACGTGTTAGGTGTTCGGAAATCTAGTAGTAGCTGGTTTGATGTCAAATCCAGCTAAAGCTGTGGAACAATTAAAGCTGCTTTTAAGAGTGAAATTTACCAAATGCTGGTAAAAGGCACTGTGATTCTCGTGGGTGTGTTTGAGTTTTCCTATCCGATAACAAATCTGTATTCTTGAAGTATTTGTAGTAAGGTATTCGTGCTCTAAAGAATGCAATTCATTGATACTTAGAGAGGATGATTTACCAAATGCTGGTATTCTCGTGGTTGTGTTTGAGTTTTCCTTTCCGATAACAAATCTGTATTCTTGAAGTATTTGTAGAAAGGTATTCGTGCTCTAACGAATGCAATTCATTGATACTTAGAGAGGATGGATCACTGTCGTCTGTTTACTATATGCAAATAATTTGGAGATTACTTACCTTTGTGTACTTGTTTATTTTCTGCAGATTACTACTGGCGTTGTACAATGTCTCCTGAGATTATCGATTTACCTGAGAATGTTATCAATGCCATTCTGATGCCTTTGCCTTTGCGAGATGCTGTGAGGACAAGCATCTTATCGAAGAAATGGAGGTACAAGTGGTGCAAACTTCCACAGTTGACTCTTGATGAGGAACTTTGGAAGACGACAGATAACTTACTATCTCCTTCTATTAAGTTTACAACCATTATGTACAACATTTTGACCCTTCATGAAGGACCGATTACTCATTTCACCCTTTCCATGTCTAAACTGAAAAAGTATCCTAAGATTTGCAGCTTGTTACATTTCCTCTCTAGGAAAAACATTCAGCATCTCGTTCTTCAATTTTCAGAGTGGAACCGACTCAAACTGCCTTCTTCATTTTTCACATGTTTGCAGTTGAGTCACTTGACCCTCCAAAATTGTCAAATATGTCCTCCACCGGCCTTCGAAGGGTTCCACATGTTAATTAGCCTGGAACTGTGTCATGTGTCAGTTTCTTCCAGATCACTAGAAAGTTTAATCTCTTCTAGCCCGTTGCTTGAGAAGCTAGTGTTGAAATTCTTTGATTCCATGAACCACTTTCAAATTAGAGCTCCCAAGTTGAGATCCTTCGACTTCTTAGGCTGTATAAAATATATCTCCTTAAAAAATTCTCCGCATCTTGCAAAACTCTCTCTTTTCTATGGAGAATCTTTTGAGGAATCAGAAAAATGTGATCTTGACAATTTTTTTCAGCCACTTCTTTCTCTTGAGCATCTCCACTTGGAATACGGAAGTTTCCAGGTAAATGTTGCTTCGAACTTCATTTTAATGCCGATGCAGTTTCATTAAAATTGGTATAGTTACATTTTCATCTTTTGGGCTTTGAGTCATCCTGGTTTTTCGTTTTCTTTGTAGTTTTTGACTGCTTCAGTACCAAGAAGGCTTTCCTCTGCTCTTAACAATCTTAAACGTCTTTACGTATCACTGGATGAATTAACTGATCTTTCATGCGCTCTTTGCTTGATACGAAGCTCCCCATGTTTACAACATCTTGAATTGCAGGTTATTTATGATGTTTATGTTTCTCTTTTTCTTTTGTATCTGCTGCTCATATGTTATGGTGACTTATTCTCATACTCATTAGATCTTCAACCTTCTTAATCTTTCTTAGGTGTCTATAGAATCGGATAATAAAGTTAATGAAGTTTCTGCGAGCTTCTCAGATGTGACATTGAATTACCTTAAGATGGTTAAGGTTGTAGGAATAATAGGCACAAAGCTTGACATGGCGCTTATCAAGCTTCTATTGGCCAAATCTTCGATGCTGGTGAAAATGCTAGTTGAGCCCGACCTACAATTGGTAGACGAAGAAAAAGGTGTCAAGATACTTGCAGAGTTAACAACATTTCAGCGGGCATCAGGTAAAGCTGAAGTTGAATGTCAGCTAGAAAGGAAATGAAAATGAGGCTTGGATATGAATCTGCACTATGGTTGTTTATTTTCAATGGTAGCTGAGGTGTGTTGGTTCTTTACTTTTCGTGTATTGACTCGATTTTAGGTAGTACACCTAGTTTATGTAGGTTTGTTAGCCTCCAAACGCGAGTAACGCGCCTTCTAATGCTTCTTTCGGACCCAACAAATGGAGGTAGAGCTCTGCACTTTTCATGCTCCATTGTTGAAGAACTAAAAAGACATTAGCATTGGTTTTCCTTTAAATCTACAGTGTTATGAAGCTTCTTTTTATTAAAAAAATTAGTTATGTTATTTGTTCTTTTATTTTGGTTTTAACCATTGAATGCCCACTAGCTTTACTAATTTGGATTCGTGGTTCAAATTCAAGATCTCTAATTAAGGTGGGATAAATGTTCCATCACATCTCTTATTGGTAATATGTTATTTATTGGATGTTTGGCCATGGAGATTTATCATTTCAATATGATTATTTGGATCAACGTAAGAGTTCAATTATATTCTTAAATCTATTTGTATTTTGTGTTCAGGTTGAATCAGTGACCCTCCTGATCACATGACTATACAACTATATTTCTGCTAAAGGTTATTTTTATCTTCAAAACAACTGGTTAATAATCTCAAGCCCCTCTGAATTAATTTGTTGTTGAAATGGCTCACGGGATCATTTCACTTTTAATCAAAGATTTTGTATTCGAGCCACGTGAATAAAACAAGAAAAAAATTGATCGTGTTTTTCCTCACCTTAAACCACACCTGAAATATTTTCTTTTTTTCCGTAGATTCACACCTCAACTATCAATTCAGGTGGAGTATCGACATATTGCGGAGAATAAACACATTGTGACACACAACATAATATTGAAATAAACCACCATAGTATCAAATCATGAGTATGTCACATTCAACAAAATCATTCATGAACAGAGAGACTGGGAACTTGGCTAACAAAACAAACTAATCAAAACATTCACATCAAAAAACAATGTTATATTACTACTACTACACCAATATACTTTTGCTATGAAGATCATGATAGATTTCTTCAACTTTAGGTGATAAGATGCTTGTCCTCATTGCATCTTTACAAAGCAAACACATCAGAATGACATCGATTATATTATCAGAAAGGTTGCTAAGGATGTCAGAAGATAAACTTCGACAACGCCTTCTTCCCTTAAGAGGCATATTCCTAGTAATCATCAAGAAGCTGTAGAAAATAAGCAAAGCAAGACAGAACTACTATTTTTTCACATTTATAAAAATCAACATATATAACAGTGTGGATATGCACCAATAAACAAATCCATGTAACATAGCCTTAATATCCATCAATTGCATTCTTACTACTTACTACAAGTTATGTTGCTTGGACTCTCCAAAATGTACTCCATCTGTTTCAAGTTTTGATTTGACATGGAGTTCAAGAAAAAAAAAATTGAATTGTGTGGTCTTAAACTAAAGATATGCAAACTGTACCAAAACGCTAAAAGACATTCTTTTTTCTAAATGAACTAAAAATGTAAGTAACACAAACAAATCGAAGCAGATACTCAATATAGTGTCATGTCCCGCCACTTCACAGTTCAAATTTCGAAACACTAGTAAGACTCTAAGTCCGTGACAGTAATCCTACAAAGTAAGGTTTGAGGGGGCTAGATGTATATGCAGACCTTACGACCTTAACACTACCTTAGAGGTGGGTAAAGAGTCTATTTTCGATAGACCCTCAACTCAAGAACATTTGTAAAGAGTCTGAGCAACATAAACACCTTACATTAATACTTCACAAAATGGAGAAACAATAATTTGGTCATTTTAACTCAGAAAAATAAGCATAAGAAGCTATATAAATGCAACAAACACAAGAATCTTAATAGCTTAGTTCGTTCGCTAAAAAATAAAAAAATACCCTTTTGGGTATCTTGAATCTCAATCGCCAGAGGGAGAAATGAATTAGGCCTTGTCCATGTATATATTTAGGTGTCCTTTGGACTTCATTGATTTGACATAAAGCTTATTTAAAGTTGTAATTTATTTGGACATATAATTTAAATATTTTAAGTTATATTTTTTATTTTATTTTTATAAACACGAATTCATAATTTGTGAAAATTATTAAAATTACTAAGTTGTCATGACACACTAATACATGTTAAATTGAGGAGGTATATCTTGGAAAGGAAATAGGGTATATTATTCAAAATAATTTCTCTATTTGCAAAAGTAGAGATAAAGTCTGTACATTTTTTTCTTAGACCTTATTTATCGTATTACACCGGATATATTGTTGTGTTGAAACAAGGAAAAAGATCTTACTTCTAAAAATAATGTGTAGGCATAGGGGCTAAGCGTGTGTACATTTCAATTAGAGATAACTACTACTTCTCACCAATACATATACTCCCTCCGTCCCATTTTATGTGAGGTACTTTGACTTGGCACGGAATTTAAGAAAGAAAGGAAGACTTTTAAAACATGTGGTCCAAAATAAATGATAGAAATTTGTGTGGCTGTAAATCATTTCATTAAGGATAAAATAGACATTTTATAGTCAAATTGTTACTTTATATAGAAATATGTCATTCTTTTTGGACCGACTAAAAAGAAAAGTAAGTCACATAAATTGGGACAGAGGGAGTACTAGATAACTCTATTCATCAAGTCTTGGACACATATCTCCACTTCTTCGTAACCCCGTCATAGAAACTGATTGTTGCGGACCCGTGTTATCAAAAGCGAAAAATGCAAGCTCTAAGGTCTATTGGGCTTTATGCGTAAATAAAGTAAGAGTTTAACTCAAAAAGACAAATGGAGAAAAAAAATATTAACTACTATATATATATACACGTTCAAGACTAACAATTATAAATCATGAATGATAAATATATGGATATAAATTTTGAATTTCTTATACGTGAAATATCAATTATTAAGTACAAAATGCATATCTTAAAGCCTTAATATGAAGCACACATTAACGAAGCGAATCAAAATGCTCAAAATTTTGTTTTTAATTTTAAAAAGTCATGTATCATATAATGCTCTTATTGATCGAAAAATTCCTCCTCATTTTATTCTACTTAATTTGCTTGGTATCCAAGTGACCACGTTCCACTTTCTTTTGTCATTTTCTTACCTCTTTTTTAATAATTGGAAAAAAAGATATTGGTGGCCACCTCAATTTGAATCGTGTACCGCGTAATTTATATGATATAGTATCACTTAACATGAAATTTAAGGAAAAAAAACTATTTAAATTTATAGATATTTATATAACTATAAATTATTTTATTAAGAGTAAAATAAATATTTTAAAGAGAAAATATATAATTACCCCATTAAAGTAAGACCTATTTTTCAAAAAGACACTCAAACTTTGCGGGGTCCTAATACACCTCTAAACTAGTTTAATATGAAATTATTGAACCATTTTTTGATTTTTTATAAAGAGAGTGTATATCACTCACTTGAAGAGCGTGGAAACCAAAAAAAAAAGATTAAACTTTTCTTTTGCAATATTTTTTATTAAGTATATAAATAATCTTTTATTTTAATGTTTTGATTTTTTTCTTTCTTTCTTCTCCTTCATAAACTTCACCATTGAAGGAGATGACAACAACTTGAAGTTTTTTTTTTTTTCTCTTTTTGTGTTTTTCATTTAGATTGGATTTCGACGGAGAGATTTAATTGTAACTAAATAACACAATCTCAGTCCATAAAAGAAAATGTCTTTTTAGTATGGTCAATGACAAAAAAATCCATTGATAACGGAAGCAACAACAGATTTGTTGTTTCATTCTCAGATTTCTTCTCCTCCTCCTTGGCCGGCTGAGGTGAGAAGCTCCGGGAAGATGATGGCGACTTCGAAGATAGAATCGTCGGTGTTTCAATTAATCCCTGATCAATTTACGATGGCTGAAATCCTGTTAAGACCAAGCAAAAATAATATCATCTGCGTTCGGAGAAAGAATTTTCGTTTTTTTTTCAAATACAACCCAGGTTGATTTAGAGCAAAAATCAAAGGCAAAATAAACAAAAAGAAGACTTTGATAGAAATTTTAATTTGAAAAAAATTAACTTTGAAAGCGGATTTGATTTTCCAATTTTAATTTTGATTTAGTGTTGTAAATGGTGTTGTAGCAATAGCGGCCACTCCAGGACGAAGAAGACCAACAGATGGGTTAAGCGAAGAAGAAAGAAAAAATAAAGAATCAAAACTAACAAAAAAAAAAAACATAAATATAAACAAAGATTAGAAAATTATATAAAATTGACACATGACAAGTAACAATTGGTGTGTGATTTCACCTTCTTTCTTATAAGTGAGCTTGACCCAAAAATGGGATATTTATATTACTTTCAAATTGTTCAATGGGGTATTAAGACCCCTGCAAAGTTTGAATGTCTTTTTGAAAAATAAGTCTTACTTTAATAGAGTAATTATGTATTTTTTCTATTTTAAAATTAAGTTATTGTTACTAAACATAAAAACATACTTTAAAAAAAAAGTTGAAAAGTCACAAGAAAGTTGGACTTGTTTACCAAGTAAATTAAGAAAACTAATGGACTATACTTTCAAACTTTTTTTTTTGGTCCCACCAATAATTCCATCTATAAATTAATCCAATTTTCTTCCCAATATACAAGAAAAACACTTGCCTTAATTCTTCATTCAACTTACAAATTTTCATTTTGTGAGTAAAAATCACCATGAATCTTCAACAAACTACATATGTTCTATCAAAAATTCCAATTTTGGGTTGTTTTATGAACACCCTTTTCATATTTCTTTGTCATGAGAGTCTTGTTAATGAAAATCATGAGAATGATAATACACAATCAATTGATAGGGAAATCAATGATGATATAGCAAATTCTAGTAATGTAGCAGCTCAAAAACATTTTCAACAAGTTCAACACATCAAAGGGGCATGAGATTTTCAAGAGAAAATTAAAAATGATCTGTGTTGCCCTTCGGACGTAAGTTGTAGACATAAATTAGTTTTGTCTATCAGGCAAGACTTGTGATAATTGTAGACAAAAATGGGACGCAAGTTGTAGACTAATTTTTCTATTTTCTCTTAGATTGTTAGGTAGCTACTGCAAGACTTGTGATAATTATTACTTATAGTATATAGTTTTGAAAAATTGAAGCAGAAATTTGTTTAATGAGCTTATGAATTTGATCATTGTGCTTCTCTTGTTCAAATTTATTTTCATGTTTACATCAACTCAATGACACGTAGTATGTGATATATATTGTCGTTACTAAACTATCGTTAATGAACTCATGTTTTCATAGTAAATTAATATAATTTGATATAAATATCTAGTGTGAATAAATTTTTACTGACACGACACGATGATAAAAGTGTGGCACAAATTTCAAACCATGTGTAATTGGAAAAGTTTAATCAAGTCACAATCATGTTGACTCCATGCCAAGACCATAGCAAGGAGATTAAGAAGATTCCTTTTGCAGATTAGCATACTTCTAATAATGTGTCAAGAATATTGTTCCACATGGATTTTTAGTTATTGAGTTCGCAATTAAATATTTTTACATATTTAAAAACAAAAGCTACCAGTTTGTCAGAAGATCGTACATAGTATTGTAGCTCAGCCTCTGATTAACCTTTGCAAATATAATCTATAAGGTACAACTGATTGATGTTATGTTGTTCAGGCTCTCTCCAAAAATGATTTATAAGATCACCCTTAACAAGGAGATACTGACTTCTGAACCTTTTCATAAGTTATGTTGCTTGGACTCTCCAAAAATGTTGTCTCAATCAAGTCTAATCCTCCAAAACCGCACAAACTTTTGGAGGATCAGAAATGAGCGTGTCAACACTTTTGAAGAGTCCGAGCAACATAAAACGTAGACAATATAATGTGAGGATTAGAACTACAACTTGAAGAGAGTTTTATTCATCTTCAATTTAGTGGAACAAATATTTACAAACACAACAAAATCTACATACAAGAGATACAACAAGAATTACATGAATGAAAAGAAACTCAAGTTGATTCATTGATCAAGTACAACTTTTGACCATCAACAATCATATCTACATCAAGAATTTTGCCAGCATCTTCTGATAATATACAAGAGCCCGATGGGAAATCGAGTTGTTCTGATGCTGTTATAACGAGCTCCTCGATTGTCTGAGGTATCCACAGGACAACACCATGTTTTCTCACATCTTTAGACTCCCATGGATGGAAAGGAAACACAGTGCATTTCTTCGGACGCAATTTATCTGTCATTGTACCAGAAAGAATGTCAAGTAGACTATATTGTCAAATCTAGTAGCTTTTGCTCGGACCTTGTATATGTCTTAAAGAAATATACTGAATATAGACAAGTTGTAAATTTTGAACCTAGTAACTCAAATGGTCATCGAGTTTAATGACATCCCGAACCTATAAAGTTGAAATCTTTGATTCGATTTACACGAAGTAATACCTGAGATCTCATGTGGAACATCAGGGAATTCAGATAATTGAGCAGACTTTGCTTCTTCTAAAAGACTAATCATTTGCTTGTTTCCACTTACTCTAGCTTCATCAACTGGAGTATTTCCCCATCTGAAACATGACAAAAGATTCAACAAATGTACGTGCACGATACTCTCTGCTTGTACAATGTCGAATTTCAACACAAGAGCTACCATGATGCTTAAACAATAGAAACGACTATGTGGTAGTCCTAAACAAGTTGAGGTCGGCTATATGATTCCTTACTGATGTGTTTCTTCGTTTAAGTTCAACTCATGTCATCATTAGCTACCATGATGTTTCATTCAAGAAGTTAATTCGATAAGATATTAATGAAGATTAAAATTGTACCTATCCTTTGAGAAAACAGAAGCACCAGCTCCCAAAAGTAACTTTGCCATTGAGTATTGACCTTGAGAAGCAGCAACATGAAGTGGCGTTCGTTGATCATAGTCTTTGGTGTTTGGATCAACACCATTTGACAATAGCCTTCGTAATAAATCTGAATCCCCTTTTGCTATCACCATACATAGGAAGCTACCAGCATTTTCAATGTTCAATAAAGCCCCTTCCTTAACAAGTAATGAAGCAACGCGATCATGTCCACTCTTGATTGCTTCAAGCAGAGGTGTGTTGCCAAATTTATCTATATGGTAAATAGCAACATTAAGTAATGATGAACATTTGCACGAACAAGGACTCGTTGCAGGTGAAGCAGACTAGAGTAAGAAATATACCTGGAGCATTGATATCAACGCCTTCTTGGACGAGGAAAAGAGTTATGTCTTCATAACCTCTTGATGCTGCAAGATGCTGTTTAAAAACAAACATTGATTAGGAGAAATTTGCAGTCTTCGAACTTCAATATTCTTTTAGAATTATTTGAATAAATTCATACCAGAGGCGATCTTCCGTCATAATCTTTCTTGTTTGGATCAGCTCCAGCTCGAATTAGACTCTTCAGTTGATGCAAATCACCATGATAAGCTGCACTATTCACTTTCAAAGCAAGCTCTGCCTCATGCTTCCCTATATGGAGTGCAATATCCGATTCTAGTTGCTTCACACGCAGATTAGATTCTTTCCCCTGTCATGTAATACTTTTTAGACTTATCGAATCCACACACCAGTACTAGAGAAAAAGCAATTCATTTCTAAAAGTCATGGGACGAGTTGAACTCATCATTCACTAGATACTTTTAATGAATGTCAACTGAGTATCGTACTATTGTAAGTAATTGCCCTATTGTTGATGAACTAAACCATATAGTTATATGAGTGAAAGAAAACGGCTTCAAATTTGCAGTAAAAAGGTTGAGTCTCGTTTCCCTTACCTGTAGTAAATTACTCAAGATTCTTCTTCCATCATGAAAATAAATCTCCAGAATATTGGCAAATGACTGCTTATCAATACGTAAGAGCCTGCATAGTTCACAAACACGAACTGTATATGGTTGAGGAATGTTGCAAACGATGGAAATGTCTCCGAATGAGCTGTTAGGCTCAAGAAGTGACACTGTCTCTTCTGATCCGTCCTTCGCTATACCAACTTCCTCCTGGATTTTTCCAAAAAATACAATGAGTACTCTTGCCTTATTATGAAAACTTCAATTGAACATCAAATAGAACACCATACCAGAACACCATGACAGACAAAATAAAGCTGGTCTACTACATTGCCTTGCTCCATTATCACTTCTCCCGGGAGGAAAAATTCCTCATGAACTCGAGTTACCTGCAAAAAATTAACCATATCCAAAATCAGTAATATGCGGAACACACAATGAAGGTTCTGCGAATGAACAATCACAAAAGAAGTTACTTACAACTTGACTTATGAACTCCGAGGAACAACCCTTAAAAAGAGGAACATTTTCTATGTAAGACTGATATAAATTCTGGGAAATCTGCAAAACAAAAAGTTGAAAAGTATTTGTCATGGAACTACCAACGGAATAAAACATGAGTCAGCACTGATAGTAAACTGCACGTTGTCTTACCTTCGCTCGGATAGAGATTGGAATATCTTGGAGAACAGCTGCATCAGTGTAAGCACTTTCATATTGTAATCGCAAATGACCTTTTATTTGATTACGAATGTCCCTTCCGAGTCTATTTCTGTTCATATATTTCAATAAATCCGTCATCTTATCCCTGTATCGTTCAGTTTTTGATCCTTTCACAATTAGAGCTGTCATGTTACCGATCAAATAAGCACTAAGAATCATATCAAATGAGACGTAAATCATGACAAATATCATTTCCCTCAAATTGACAGCATGTATATCTCCATAGCCTGTAAGATAAAAACAGATATCTCAAATTATTCGTAAGATGAAATTATTATAAAAAATCTCTAGAAAAATGATAAGATTATGTGTTAACTCTGCAAGAACGAGTACTAACTAAAGCAAATCACTCTCTAACAACTTGTGTTATGTAGATTCCGCGAACATCACTAGTATCCTCTTTCAAACATCCAAAAGAATGAAATGTGCACGCGAAACAACAATGAAATAGAACTTTAAAGACGAGCACTGGAAATGAAGGGGGAATAAACTTACCAACAGTTGCCATAGTAACAATGGCAAAATACATTGAAGTAGTGTATCGCGTCCAAAGATCAATATCTCTAAAGTTTGAATAACTGTAATCTCCCAATTTCAAACTACCAATCCATGTGTAACCTTCTTGTTGTTCAGACAGCGTAGTCGCCAAAAAGTAAAAAATGCAGGCTGCTGTATGCGTGCAGTATAGTTCTACAGTGATAAGTTTTACAATCCTCGTGAAGAGGTAATTGATCCGAATATCTTTCTCCATCTTCTGGAAAAAGTAAGTAATTCTACGCGCCCTGCTCAACCGAATCCATAAAAGGTATCTCACTTCCTCTTTGCTGCCAACAGCCTGATAAATTCAAATTGCTCAGCATTGTAGTTAAAAGAGCAAAGAGTTCAAATTTACTAACTTCTCAAACATTACATCTATATGTTCTTTCACTACACTTATACAATACGCCAAAAAAGGTTAGCATCTTAAACTCCATATCAAATCAAAGACGGTCATAACTCATAAGGAATGAAACGCGGTACCTTATAGATTATATCCCAGGGCATGCAACCTAAAAAATCCATAATGAAATGAGACTTTAAGTACCTGCAAAAACCAAAGAAAACTCAGCTAATACATATTGAAACTCTTCATCCATTATAACTCTGTATGCCCAAATTTTGTTCTTATGGGAAAAGGAGACTAACCGAAGAGCGATAGGGGTTCGTTTATACACCATCTTGTAAGTCTGACTATCTCTATATGCAACAGAGAATTGGATGACTATATCAACAAGAAAAACTATTTGACCACAAATGTCTAAGAGAAATAGTTTCCTTGGTAATCCATTGAAGAAAGCAAACTCCATTGGTGTGAAAAATGATGAATATATTGACCATATAAGGATGAAATTTTCCCACATCCTGTACCACCTGCATCAAAATTTTGATTGCTCATCTTTGTACACAATCTTAAAAAGTATAGAATTTTAAAACACAA